>APFE030197131.1:0-16423 GCA_000404065.3 Pinus taeda | reverse complement strand
CCCCTTAATCTGAAGGGTTATGTATGAGTCCAAGAAGGGAGTTGTAATACAAAATGTGCAAAAATGCATGGAAGCACTGGGCTGAATGTGCTCTCTAAAATGTTGGTATAAAGGGCGGTGGTATAAGGATGACCACCAACACTGGAACGCTTAGTACAATTCCCGGAACTCTTCCAAAACTGGCAAGAAGCTGAAGTCTTCTGCTAGAGGAAGTGCTCCTATTGTTTTGAAGATGGAAACCTTCAACCAATAAAGGGAGGTCTCTCCTCGCATAAAAGGGGGAACTTCAACCTGAAAAGGGATGTCTCAACCTGTGATGGTTTAAGGATGACCAACAACTCTGGAATGCTTAATGCAATTCCTAGAACTCTTCCAAAAAAAGGCAAGAAGTTGAAGTCTTCTGCTAGAGGAAGTGTCCCAGATTACCAACTGGAGGCGTGCTTAGGGGCACCTTTGTTTCTGGCTACAACTCTGAAACTAGTGTGGCAGGTTGTGGCTCAGGCTCGCTTGATGTGACTTTGAAGCTTGTATATGACCATCATTTCCCCCCTGTCAAATACAAGGTGAGATGATGGAGAAAACTCAACTACAAGACTGTTCAATACTTTGGAAGAATTTCTGACATGTGATTGGAATATCTTCTTTCTTGTTGATGCCCATTGCCAAGAAGCGATCCATGCAATATGAATCTTTGTTCTTGCAGGACGTTTGTCTCTGAAGCATATGTGTGAATAATCTGTGGTTTTATGACAATGCCTACATGGATGAAGATCAAAACTGTGATCTTTCAAATGGCCAATTCAGTCACAGTGTTGGAATTTCACAATCTGTTGTTGTTGTGGAAGATGGGCAGAGTTTGGAACAACTGAAATTGAACTGTCATGAGGAGCAGGTGAACTGTCATGAATGAATCCAACAATCTGAAACTGAATGGGCTTTGAGTAGTTTAGAATATGAAAGGACAAGTCCTTCTCATATCCAAGACCGGTTCTGTGCTTGTTGTGGACAATTTGTTCCCAAGGTCTGATGATGGGTTTGGGAAGTGCAGACTGAGTTTCTGCATCTGCATGTACAATTTCTTCTTTATTGGGTATTAAATCTAAACCAACTATAAAATTATTATCTTATTGTTTATGGGAGTCTATATCAATCTTCTGAATAGAAACAAGTTCAGAATGATGACTCCACTGCTGTAATTCTTCATGCTATAGCTTTGCCTCAAGCTACAAAAAATCAATATTATCTTGTGCATTTTGTAGATAGACCTAAATGTCTGTGAGAGAAACTTTTCTGAATTTTAATGTATCATGAGTAGTAGAAATTATGAGAGTTTTGAGGAACTCTAATACTTCATTGATTCTAGTCATTTTTTCTTTAATGTCAAAATTACACCTTAAAAACGATCACTACTACTACTCAATGCAGAAAAGTAATACCCACTCACAGTACACAACAATATCCTTTGCAAATGTTAGCAAATGATCAATGTGCAACCAACAAGCACCAATTACAATCCATTACATAAAAATAAGAGTTTACTCATGACCAGCATTATGTTCTGACAATACAACTGACAAAACGTTTCTCCATAAAAGATTGTAATCAACCCACCAAACTCTTTATGAAGCAACTGAATCAAGTAACCAATGCACTATATATATAGATTGTGTTTATATCTCTTCGACCTCCAAATCTACAGGTTGCTTGTATTTTGCATGATACACAAGAGAAACAAAATTATGTTAATTGGAAATACTGCAAGTATACAAACTTTGAGCCTTCTGCAATGTCTTGAAGCATACCAGGAAGCAACTTAAGTATTCAACACTAATTCTTTCTTTCCCAAAATTTGCAAGGAACCAACAAATTAAACAATGCAAATTTATTGAAAACTTTTATATCTCAACACCTGCTACAAATAAAATTGCCAAAGTACCAGTATGTGTTCCTACTAGAAAATCCTTTTATATGCTGACTTCACTCTTTGAATGGCATAATTTTGTTCAAACTCAAAAACCATACCATGTTACTTCTTTCTCCCAGTTCGAACTCAACAGTGAAAGACTTGGCCTATGAGGAAGGGAATTTATTCTTCTTTGGATTTGAAGCCTGCAACATTAATGGTCCCTGTTTTTATACACAAGACTTCCAAATTTGTCCATGGCCATCACCTGTAAGAAAGATTTATGAAAAACAAAACATGAGTTGAACAAAATCAACTCATAACACACACACACACACACACACACACACACACACATATATATATATATATATGTGTGTGTGTATTGATATGGAACCTAATATTTGATGATAGCCATTAGTATAGATACATATAGCAGTTATAACTCATGACAGCTCCATGCTTATCTTGAAAAATACGCTGCCCATAAATGGAAGCACAAGTCCACACTATATGACAGCGCATGTTTTAGCACCCAATCCACTTCAACTCTGAATTGTGGTAATATGCAGGCATAGCCAGAAACAAAATGTGTCCCCTTGAGAACAATACTTCACCTCCTATAAACCATATGCTCTAGTCTTTGAGTGATACACAACCCAAGAAGAAAATGTAACTCGGCCCACAATGAGACTAGCTTGAAACTTTCACTGGGTATTCAAACTATCTCCTAAATGAGGGAAACAATTGTTAGTTCCTTCAATAAGCCACTAAAAGGGAAAGAAATCTACTTTATCAGTTGCCTGGGCAGTGCCACCAGCAGAGTTTCAAGACATACAACACACCGTCATACAAGTGAATACCCTCCTATTTAACAACAATTCACCCTTGCTTGCCACCGAGGAAGGAGTTGCTAAATAACATTTATTGCACAAGTGCACGCTAATGGAAAAACTAAGCTTTTTCAAACTGAAGAAGATTGTAACCACATGTTGTTACATAGACTTGATGCCTCATTACCTATGCAATCAGAACAACCCCTTTTGATGCCTGTTGACAGGACCTAGGAAAGATAATAGATATGGAACATGTACTACTTCAGAACCTTCTACTTGTGCATTACCTCCAGTCACCAGTGCTTGTCTCAAAATCTACTCTGCTGAAAATGCTTACTAGAGCAGCAACTAGGTACAAGTAGGAGGGATAATAAATAAAAGAATAGAGACAGATTTAAACAAGAATCAAGAGCCTTAAGCTCAACTAATAACAAGCTCTTCAAGGAACATCCAACGCCACATATCAACTGCAAGTAGACAGTATCCTATGCCAAAGATCTAATACTGGGGTACAGAACAAGGTGTTTCAGAGGAGAGAATTCTATAAAGAACATATGAGCTCTTGAAGAACCACTAACATGATGTGACAACGACCAACGTTCAACTATATCTATGTCCAAATACCAGTTGAAAGTGTCAGCGTTCAAATATATCTGCGTCCAGGTGAAAAAGCAGTCCCAAAAATCCACTTATGGCAGATTCCAGCCAACCCAAATGAACTTGGTGACCCAAAATAAAATGGTAGTGAAGAAAAATCTCGCATGAGCAATAAAGAGAGTCAAATCGGCAAAAGGAGGAGCCGCAGTTCTAATTGGCAAGAGCTTGCTGCAAAATGCATCGAGGCGGGAGTTGCAGATACGTCGATGGAGTTAAAAGTGAGGTATTCACTTTAGGTCCCGTGCTCGAGTGGAAGGCTTAAGGCTGGAAGCGTATGCATATCAAGCATTGACATTGATAATGAAACGCAGGTCCTCTGAAGGCAGCTTGGGCACGAGCAAATCCATCACCAATACCCCCCATTCAATCAGATATTCCCATCAATGTTTCATTTGCATTCGTTTGCAGTGAATTTGGTAGCTTCAACAAAGGAGTAGGAATGGCGCATATGTCAAGGTAAGGGAATTAGAGACTCAACGCATAAAGAAAAGCGGCGTCAGAGGACCGATATCTCTCTACCACTGCCGAGGGGATTAGCGAGTAATCAGAATAGCTACCATGTCAGAATAGCCAATCAGAAAACAGATCACTGACACCAATGTATACCAAGCAGTGCTTTGTATGAAATGTTTATAAAGAGCCAGAGAGCACAGGTAATGTAGCGTTCAGACCTGGCAGCGACTGTGGAGGGGGCAGGACTTTATATATGGAATATGGTAGAGGGCTCAGGTAATGTGGAAGAGAGTCTTGAAATAGCTAGAGTCAGGTGCAGCGTATACAGTGCCAGGTAGGAGAGGCAGCAGATTTCTGGCAAACAATGAATTAATGGAGCGTTACAGGTAATGGGCAGAACTAGCAGGTTTTCAAACAGTAAAACGCTTTATAAGGTGGCAATTCTGCTCAATTCTGATTAGGAGAAAGACAGAACTGACATACATATAGAGACCACAAAATAAGTGGCTCAAATTGGAACAGGACCAAGAATCGCCTGCTCTGATACCATGTTAAACATACATGGGCAATAAGATAAATATGAAAGATAAAACATGTGAGTACAATTTTTATTAACAAATGATTTACATTTATAGTACATGTGACCATTGGGTTTCACATCCCAAGGTCTCTTGGACTCCTTTTGTCCATTCGGCTTTCACATTAACCCATTGAGGATTAGGTGTCCAACATGTTCCAACCTACAACCATAAGGACACTCAACACCAATCATAAAAACAAGTGGGAAACTAACAACACCATATCTATATAGAAAATGGTAAGGCAAGGCCGAAACCACTATCAATCTAGGCAATCTTCCATCTTTCATGCAACTGAAAGCACATAACCAAGGAATCACATGCATGCATCATTCGTCCACAAACCAGTAAAGAGATCACATATGCAACCTATTACCTACAAAGAAATCCAGCTGTAATTGTTGATCCAACTATTTCCTTGCACTCCATTGCTTTCTTCTACCTTGTTTCTCCAATCCAAGCCAATGCTAGAGTGCTCCAAGGATACTCCAAGAATGATCTAAGTTTGCAAGTGTATGAAAGTGAGAATGAAAGGAGAGAGTTAAAACTAAATTGACAAAAGTCATCAACTATTTATTTGAAGCCTTGTGATCATTGGTACCTCTATTTTCTTCATATTCCTTCATTTTTCTTCTAATTTCCCTTGCATGCAAATTAGTGTCTCTTCACCTTCATTTTCTCCTATTTTCCTTTAGTTTCATAAAGGAATGTCAATTAATGCCTCTTTGCCTTTACCAATGCATTTTCCATTTTTCATAGCCATTAATAAATCACAAGTGATACCCATTTCAATGTTTTGGCCATCATTTAGCTTGGAATATGTGTTCCATGACCTTGGCCTTATTTTACTACATAGAAAATCAACGAGGGGTTGTTACAAAGAATCAATATTCTAAATCTAGTTAAAAGTTGGAGGAGTCAAACTTAACTACTAGCAGGCTATCACGACATGCCATAATCAAGCGACTAGGAGGAAAAGGGGATCCATTCTATTTGATTTTGTTTTGTTCCATGGATGAGTAAAGTAGGTGAGAGTTAATAAAGTGAGATACAACAAAGATGGTTTATGTAGTAGATCATGTGTGATAGCTATCACACTTTTGTGCTTCCAACAACTTGCATTGAGAGAAAGTGATGACATTGTAGCCTCACCTTATAATTCTGTTTTCTCCCGTAAGGGTTTCCTAGATCATATATTGTGTTGATTTTGGTTTGTGATTTTTGTTTAGATGTTCTCTATTCTCCATATTTTTTCTATTATATGCATAAGAATAATACAATAATTAATGAATCTACGAAGAAATTAAGCCTCATGGTCTAGGTATCATATTTTCAAATATATCTATCTAGATTTGTTGTGGCCAATTGCCCAATGGAATATCCATATAAGTTTACATATCACTTGCAAGGATAAGTTTGCAATCCTTATTGTTACGAATGTTATCTAGAATCTATTCATTATGCTACCCACTATTAGAGGCTACTTTGTTAGTTCTAGTTTCTTCTCTAAAAGTCTTTCCAATTTCTTTTTATGAATTATAACATCCATCCTTAAGTAATTTGAGGTGATCCATCCTTTTCAAGATATCTTATGATGCTATCCATATGAGAATAGATCCCCAAAGTTGTGAAGTACCCATCTTCTTAAGGAAAAACCATTATAAATAAAATCCATATTGAAGAATTTTCCAAATAAATAGCATTGGTTCAGGTTTCAAATTAGGTCTTTGGGAGGAATGTTATCCTCCCGGCTCAATTTCAGTTCCTACAACTGACATGTTGAGCTCATATCACATATCTTATATAGTTGTTAAAATGATCTAGAACCTTGTCCAAATAATCTAGAACCTTATCTTTGAATAAAATTGATATCTTTATAATATAATATCTTTGGCTACAAGTTGAAGCACTAAAAGTTGAAAAATGTAAACTAAAGGTTTTAAAAATGAAATACATAATTAATTACATGGAAAAAAATTGAAATTAACAACAAATAAAAAATAAAAAATAAAAATATTACTACAATATCTCTCCACCATTGTACAAAGAAGAAAATTGTCTGTTTTGGCTGATCTGATTTAGTGCTCTCTGTGCTAGATCTAGACCCCTGTGCAGCCTGTTGTCGTTGCTTTTGTTTGGATCTGGACTTTCGGTTGTGGAACCAGTAGAAGATATTGGCCTCCCTAACGTCTCCGAATTCTTGCAGCTGAGTGGTGATTTTTTTAATTTCCTGTCGTGGAGGGTTCACCTTACCAGAATTGAATATCTCTTCCAAAATCTGAACCTGTTCAGGCTTCGGATTCCATCTCTGCTTTGGATCTGGTGTGCTGCTCTCGTCATGTGATAATGTCCCTGTACATTATTATACCTGTTAAAACACTGTTTTATGGATAGCCCACAGATAGCATTTATATTTTGAGGTGGACATTCATCTAAAAGTACAATTTCTACCTTTAGAATAATCTATGAGGAATGCAGAACCAGGATGGGTTGGGACATAAAATAGATTTTAAAATTTCTGAGGTTGCTGTGAGTAGAAATATTTAAAAAGCTTCCTCCTTTAACAGAATTAATTGGAGAAGGTTTCTAACTAATTAATAGGATTATCATTTAAATCTCAGAATCATGAAAGTTTTGAATTAATTAATGTGATTTATCATTTAAATTTTTTAATTAAAAATATTGGCCAAATTTTTATGAATGTGATAGATGCATTTAAAAAATCATGAAACCAGTTAAACAACAACACAAATAAAATAACTCCAAATCTATTTCAAACACCAAAACACCCGAAACTCCATCTAAAACTATTTAAATAAATAGAACAGAGTGTGGATTGTCATGGTGCAGCAAAATTGGATCCATTAACAACTTGTCCCATTAATAGAATGGTTTGCAGAGGTTCATGTTAGTACGCTGATCTGCTTTTTTCAGGCATGTTGATTTGCTTTTTCCAGGCATGACAGAGGGTGATTCCTATTTCCAACCCCATAGAAAAGTTATTGAGGCTGACATGTGTTGGAGATAGCTTTATCTGGTCATCACAACTTTTGTTATATCTGGCTATCTCCTAAGCATGTCAAGTTGCAATAACTTTTCTATGAAGTTAGCAATAAGAATCGACCATGATAGAAGAGATTTTATACAATTTCTAGGAAAGGTTGAGGTGACAAATTCGTAAACTTATTCCAAATATTGAAGTTAAAATTTATTCAAAAATTTGAAAATCCGTGGTTTGGGTAGAAGACTCAACAATCAAATTCTTGGTTTTCCGGTACTATGTCCTAAAAAGTCAAAAAAATACCTCTCAAAGATTAGATTAAAAAAAAAAATCCAGTAAAAGAATAAAAATTAAATTAAAAACAATGACTTACACCTATTTATGGTCCTTGCAGCTTTGGAAAATTTTTTACCATGGAAATTTGTTGCAGTGTATTAAAAAAATTTGACTTACACTATTCATGGTCTTTGTAGCGTTGGAAAATGTTTTACGATGCAAAATTTGTATTTGTTGAGGTGTATTATTTTTGTAGAATTGAGGCTTCTCTCATCCATCATAGTTATAAGAAGAGCTTCCGCTTAAATCACATGAAAAAGACCTTTGTCGTTTCGAACCAACTAGTGTGGTTCATGGTAAGGACAAATGAATTGAGACTTCTGTGATCCATCATAGTTATAAGAAGAGCTTCCGCGTAAATCACATGAAAAAGACCTACGTGTTTCGAACCAACTAGTGTGGTTCAACTTATTTTTGTCATACAAAATAAGTTGTCAAAGTAAACTTTTATAACAAAAATTTTAAAAATTCATTGCTTTTTAGAGAACTGCTTTACTTTTTACCTACTATTTAATATTTTATTTATTTATTATTTAAATAGTATGTATGTATTTTTGTTTTTTAATAAATGTAATTTTTTTTTTTTTTTTATGTAAGTTGCGGTAGTTTTATTATCATTAAATTATTTAATTGTAAGTTTATCATAAAATATAATATAATTAGATATATTGTACATCTTTTGCATTACTTTTAAAGGATTAAATGTATTTAATTATGTTAGTTCTGGTTATCTTATTAATAAATTATTATTTAATATAATTACGTTGTAATTACTATATTATTTTAGTTTCCAAGATTTTATAAATCTAGTTAAATTATTTTTGGAAAGTTTTCATGTAGTTTAGTCAAAGCTATTAACTACAATGTATTTTGAAAATGAACAATTAATTTCAATTTTATCTCTTTCCATGTGATGAATGGGACAAAAAATGAATCTTATAAATAATAAAATAAGTTTGAGCACAATTTTAAATAGAAATTTACCAATAATAATGTAACGCATATGCCTTTTGAAAAAAAAATTGTAATGTGGATGAAGAAATTCATAATCTTTGTGCATGTAAAAAAGGACCTAGCTCTCCCATTTGCATCCTAATCTTTGGAAAGCCCAAACGCATTGGTGTTCAAATTCAAATTCTAGTATGAAAGTATTAAATGCATCAAATTTTTGGTCAAGGCAGGTTTAAAACTTCTATATCCAATTATTAAATAAATATATTTCCTAATCAAACTAAATAAATAAAACATTTTACCAAGTAAAGATCTATCACCAATATACCAACACAAAAAAAGTCAGATAAAAACTCTCAAAATCATAGAGAAAATAGTCATTTGACCTAGAAAAACAAGAAAAATGAGTTATATTATTTGTACGAGACAACTAACAAAACTCTTCAATTTGGTTACTCTATTTATGAGTATGGCATGACATGTGATTCTCAAACTTTAATCTTCAAGGTTCAGTATTTTGGATTTAGGTTTAAATGTGCACAATGCATTATTGGTTCAGGTTTTAGAATTTAGTTTTAAGTGTGCACAATGCATTATGGGATGATGTGACAATGCATTATAGGATGATGTGAGTGGAGAAAGATAAGTTTTTTTTTTTAATAATTCTAAAGACCTATTATTACTGACTATATGATTATCTTGGAGCCTAATCACTAAAAAGATATTTTATACTTATTCTCAGTCTCATCTTGGTACTTTAGTATTGTGGATGCCCCATTGTACAATGCTTATACTAAATTAGTTGAATTTTTTTATTTATACAATTTTGTTTGAAAATTACTAAATATTCATATGAATATTATAAATAGGTTTGAAAGTAAATTTTCAAACTATTAATTAAATTCACTATTTTAAATTCACAATTTTAAAAAATAAGTAAATGTAATCAACATGAATGGTGATGTTGTGGTATAACCCTATATATGAATAGCATTCAAATGATAAACAGAAAGCAACTCTACAAAGCACCGGAAATTTGGGAGGAAAACGGGAAAACATGAGTAGGGTGAACCAGAAGCAACTCTACTAAGGACTGGAAATTTGGGAGGAAGTCATGAGTAGGCTAAACGGAACCCATCTTGTTGTCAAACCATGATTGTAGTGTCAGTTATCATCCTGCAGCAGTGTACAAATCTAAAATAATTCCATTTTCCAGTCATCTTTGGAAAGCCCTCCACCTCTTCATTACCATTTGCTTGATCTATTCCTAAGAATTGTCATACTTTCTATCATTATTTAATTTCTTATGCTCTATAGGAGTGTTTTCCTTGAGGACGAAGACGGATATATTTCATAAATTTAAAGTATAAGTGACATAAACCACATTCCAAGGCTTTATGTTGGACTGTATTAGTAACTAAGTTGACCATATTAAGTTACTGTTATGCTTATCTCCAACAAGTTTAGAAAATCCCTCAAATACTGCCTGTATAGTACACATACTTCTAAGATTAATAGATAAACATTCTGAATAGGCCTGTGAGTCAATTGACTATTTAACCAACAAACATTGTTCTTAGTTTCTATTCCATCCAAGAATGCACAATGTTTCAAACTAAATTGGAAGACACGGTTAAAAATAGCTTTTGATGTAGTCGAGGGTAAGTATTTCTGATGATACTTCGATGTACATTAGGTTTTCTGATCAAACGTTGATCCAAGTGCAATGTCATATTTGAAGGATTGGAACACCTCTATGTGGGCTGCACTCCAAAAATAATTGACAAGGCTGTACAGGTTGCCAATATTTTTCCACACAACAATTTGAAAGGAATCACAATGGATTGGGAGGCCAGTGTGGTGCAAGGACTACACGATACTTTGATTCAGTATAGACCACATACATTCAACACTCTTTTTCTATGCGTAACATTGAACAATTGGATTGTGCGGGTTTTGTAATGGTTTGATATGGGGGTTGATTATGATCTACATATGGTTTTTTTATTGATTAAGTTGAATAATTAGATTCGCTGCATGTACTTTCTTGATATGAGATCGATTTTTCTCACTACCATTATAACTCTAAGTTCAGCAGACACACTCTTTATATGTTCAACAGAGGCCGTAAGTTTTGGGCAATACAATTTTGAATCTCTTGACACATAACCTTTCTTTTTCAGAGCACTTGCTAATTGAGATGCCACCAAGGTCAGAATAACTAAATTAATCATAAAAAGGAGAAAAAGTTGTTTAGCAGCACCCGCCTAGATAACACCTCAGCCTAATTTGACCTCCATAAAGAGGAGTCGCCTCAGGAAAAAGAGCAACGGAAAGCCAAACATGGGAGTAGGTAAAGGTAGTTTTTTAAAACTGAGGTCCTAGTTTGACGTATTTTTTTACTGTGTATGATCTTCCAGGTTTGACCATTGATTTGAGGACCTGTTACTTACAGTTGAATCTGTTGAAGTCACTGGGATTTTACAGGGTCTGAGCTAAGCTATACTAATCCTTAACTGACTATATTTTTTTTAGCATATCTCCACACAGCCCACAACCACCCATTAAAATTTGATGGGATAATCTTGCTAACAAGATCCACAGTCAACAAAGTGTACTAATAAAACTTGACGTATGTGCTTTTTAATTATTTGATGTAATACTCTCAATATTCAACTACATATACCTACATACATATGTGCTTTTTAATTATTTGATCTAATACTCTCAATATTCAAATTACATATACCTACGGAAATCAATTTATCATAACCATTAGCCCATAAAAACTATAACAAAATTGCTAAGCAGGGTTTACTAACCTTCAATAAGTTCAATCTGCAATCTATTCAAATTTCCGTAACGTCACTACGCATATTTTCACATGACGAAAAATACTACCACTGCATTGAAAAGAACCTTTAATTGAAGGACCTGAGTTGCACAAAAATGCTTTGGTAATGCAATAGAATAAAGTTGAGCTGGCATATCCGCACCTTGCTTAGAAACTTACAAACATGGGTGGAGTAATGACGATTTTACTCATTTCTATCAAGAGAATAGAAACTTCCGGCCAGCCTCCTAAATATTCACTATAAGGTTTTTGAATAGAAGGGAATTCCTATGGTCAGTTGCCCGAGCGAGAAAAAAAAAATGGCTACGAGAGATATAAAATATATTACTTTTTTTTCATCTTTCCTTCCCAATTAAAAAACAAAGAAAAAATATGTTTCTAGAAATTGTCTCTAAATTGTCCATAGATGGTGTCTCAAAATTCTTGAACCAAAATAAGAATGGTGTGATTTACCAAAATAAAAATTAAAAAACAAAGTACACCTACAATATCATCATCAAGTAGATAGATACTTGAGAACGATGACGAAATAGAATCTTTAATTAACTCCAAGGGTCAAGAAAATTTGTAAGTGTTGGCCCTCCTTCTCTTCAGTGACCTTCCATGTTCCACTATCCAAGACCATAGTAGCTTTAGAGAGTTTGCCCATGAGTGTGTTCCTTTTCCAATAGACGTGATCAAAGGTGATCTCGGAAAACATCGGAATTTTTTTGTAAGATATTTTCATAAAGAGGCATAAGTGTGAAATTTCTCAAATGGGCATGTCTAATGACCCAATTTATAACCACCTATGATTCCCCATATAAATGAAGAGAGTGTATTCACAAATGGATGGAACATGGAATACTGAGATAAAGAGGGAAGAGCTTAGCATAATTATTTATGGCATGCCCATTATTTGTAGATAAAGAGAAAGAGTGTGAATTGTGTAGGTAGATGATGCCTCCTACCCCACCTAAGGAGGGATTGGTTTGAACAGATCCATGAAAGAAATCCCATGGAAAATATTGTTTAATAACTATATACAAAGAAGAAATAGAAGAATCACATTTATGTTTGGAGGTCAAAGAGTTTTGCAAAGCTAGTTTGTGTAAATCCATTCTAAGGAAGAAGGAACATTGGTTTTCAAAAACTACTTTCTTCTTCTCACACCATATGCCCCATGCCACCACCAATGGGATATCCTTGTGAAGGGAATTTTGTTTAGTAGATATTCGGTTTTTGAAATGATCTTCAATGTTTGATCCTTGAAAGATGTCTAAGCACCATTCTAGATTCTTTATTTATTTCCATGTCATATAAGTGAAAGGAAACATTACGAATAGATGGGAGAATGATTCAGATGTTGAAAGATCTAGGGGACATTTATATGGTCCCGATAATGATTTGTTTTGGAGTATATCCCGTGTTGGAGCCTCATTTCTTCTAACCACCCCTTCCCACATTTACCCACTTTCACCGGACTGCAAAGGTAAACATGAGATAAATATCTACTATGACCGAACCTAATCTCCTAGGTCCCACTAAGGAAGTGGGGTCGACACCTGACAACCAAATGACATCTCAGCACATTCTGTTGGGTCTACAACTCACTCAAAGGTTGAGAAACCACCCCAAGTAGCCAAATCCTAAGTTAGACCATGTTTTCCTTGCCCTGATCCCTCAACCACTCCCACAACAAGGCACAAATGTAGTTGGGAGCCTCCTGCCACATGCATAAGCTTGTATCATAGTGGTTGTGGCCCAAAATGTCTAGTTCAAAGCATGTAGTCTCAGATTCTTAGCCTAATTTCCATGAAAAGCTCTAGACTGCCCAAAACTCAATGAGAGTTTCCATAATCCTTTCTAACATCATAACAAAGTCATTCAATCAAACTTGAATAATTTTCTTTTACCTAGCCTAGCTTGACCATGATAGTCATTTCATCAAACATATTGAGAACATTTAATCTATAGGTGAGGAATGCATATTTGAACATATGTTGGATATTTATTTGAGAATAATCAAGAAGGTCTAGTGCCCTCTCATAAAATCTACAATCACATTTTTAAGCTCATGCAATCATCAACCATTCATCAATTAATCAAACATTTCAAGAGCCATTACTAGAACTTGTTATGAAACCATGCTTATAACCAACATATAACCATAATAATAACCATGATATAACAACCATACATTCCACATAATAAAAGTTGCAATTAATCATAAAACATATGAGGAATACATATTTTATTAACATATGAAAAAGCCAACCATGTTAGGGAATTCCACGTACCACCCAACCATAGATTGAGCATAATAAAACCTTTCTTTCAGCCAATCATCCCCATGCCATATTCTAAGTATGAATGTGGGACTCATAAAAAAACAACTAAGGATTCTTGAATATTGAACCACCTCCACCCTAATGAACACCTACAAAACCAAGATTTCCCGCAATCCTCCCAAAATTGGTCAAGGGATCACTAGGCCCAAAAGAAGAACATACCCTACCAATATTTACCACAATCCTACCAAAATCGGTCAATCAATCACTAGGCCTTAAATAAGATTAAATGCCTATGAATATTATAACCAATACCTTCAATAATTTTCTCGTCTCCACCCTCAAGATTTACTGCAATCCAGTCAAAATCGGTCCATGGATTTCTAGGTCTTTGGGAATTTTCCTGAGACCACCTCTCCTAGTTGCAAAACCATCTGACAATCAAAATCTCAACCAAATGAGGAACCCCATCAAACCATGACTATCTAAAAATGGCAAGGCAAGGCTAAAACCAGTATCACACCTGGAAAAACCATGTCAATGACAACAAGAGAACTAAATATATTCATGCATGTACCTCTGTATACCTCAAAAATCACTGCAACAACAATGGGGAATAACTACCCGGTCCGGACCTTAAAGCAGCTCCTTTTTCGTTTAGTTTGCTCGCTCCGACTAGTTTAATTAGGTCTATTTACCTTCTCCCTATCGTATTGGTTTATGATGTATCTTTCACTACCAATAGTTAAGGATATCATATCCCTTCTTCTTGCTGATCAGACAAGAGAATGACCCTTCAGCTGATTTAGGCTTAGCCAAGCCACAACTAAAATTTTTCCTCTTTGAGAAGAGGACTTGAAAGAATGTAGAAATTATTCTAAATGAAAACTTATTCTATAATGCAAGGAGAAAGAAACTAATTTTAATCTTATCTTAATTAGGAAGATATAGATCTAACCCAACCAAGAGCAAGATATTTAAAGTATTGGGATTTAAATATTTCTTGTTTATAATGAATATCAAGTTAATGAAGTAATTCAATTAACTGACATTATGGATGCCAAAACACATCCTATTGAGACCTATTAACAGAAATAATCAGTCAACAACACTCAGGAAGAAATTCACAAAAATGTTATTGATTGTCAACAACATTGGTGGGCCTACCTATCTTCTTGCTAATTTCCTTGCCTTCAAACTTAAGCCTTTAGTTGGTCATACAGAGTCCTTCATCATAGACTCTGCTTCCTTTATTAATGAGCTCAAAGGCATTAAGCTTGACCTTGAGGACATCCTTGTTAGTTTTGATGTTGTTTCCCTATACACCTGCATCCATATAAATGAGGCCATGGAGGTGATCAACCGCCTCATTGATCGTGATACTGCTCGATTAGTGGAGATCTGCCTCACCTCCACCTTCTTTAGTTTTGAAAGAGAGTTCTTTGAGAAAACCTGTGGTGTTGCCATGGGCTCCCCCCTTTCCCCTGTCATAGCTAATCTTTTTATGGAGGATTTTGAATCCAAGGCCCTAAGCTCGGCACGCCTGGTGCTGAAATTTTGGAAGAGATTTGTAGATAACACTAATGTCATATGCTCTCATGGCCAAGAGGAATTGTATCTCTTCTTCGATCATCTCAACTGTCAATCGTGAGCCATTAAGTTCATTAAAGGACAAGAAGTCAATGGTTGCCTCCCGTTCCTTGATATTCTTATTTCTAATAATAGTGATGGTTCCCTCTCCCACCAAGTGTTTCAAAAGAGAACACATATGGAGTACTATCTTCATGCCAATTCCCACCATTTCCAGGCTCAGAAGTTGGGTGTTCTCAACACCGTAACTACTCCGTCCCTTAGGATCTCTCATGAAAAAATCTTTGAGAAAGAGAAATCCCACCTCCTTAATGTTTTTGTTGAGAATGGTTATACCAAGTACCTGGGTCAAAAAGCTTTCCTCAAAGCTGCCAAAAATTTATTAGCTAAAAGAGAACCAAAAGAGCGGGTCCCAGGTGTCCATCTTCCGTATGTTCAAGGGAGCACTGATAGCATAATGTGCCCTCGACCATTAGACCCCTCAACACGATTCGTAAATCCCTCAGATCTGTAAAGGATCCTATCAACCCTAAGGACATGAAAGGGGTTTATATTATTCCCTTTTCCTGTGGGACCCCCTATATTGGTGAGATTGGTCGCTCCATTAATCAAAGGATTAGTCAGCATGCAGCTGACCTCAAACATAGGAGGACCAAGTCTTCCACTTTAGTTGAGCATGCCGAAAGTACAAAACATCATGTTTGCATAGAGGAGGCGAGTGTTATCGCTAGGGTTTCGCAGTTCCATCACCGAAAATTTAGGGAAGCCCTTGAGATTGAGAAATGACCGAACAATCTCAATAGAGAAGACGGATGGAAGATAAGCAGTTGCTGGATCCCAGCCCTCTCTTCCTAAGTAAAGGAATTTTTTTTTTCTCGTTATTTACTTATTTTATATTTAATTATTTATTTATTTTCATTATTTACTTATTTTATATTTATTTATTTATTTTAATTAATTTTATTTTTATTTTTAAGTTAGCGTGTTCCAATAT
>APFE030197130.1:71523-134889 GCA_000404065.3 Pinus taeda | reverse complement strand
TATTATGGTCCATACAAGGTGTTGCAAAAGATAGGTACTATGGCATACAAATTGGAGCTTCCTACAGCTTCTCGATTGCACCCAGTTTTCCATGTTTCATGCTTAAAGAAGGTTATAGGTGACAAGCTTCCAGTTCAAACAATATTGCGAGAACTTGATGAGGAAGGAAAAATCATATTGGAACCTAAAGCAGTCAAAGAAACAAGAACTCGATAGCTACGAAATCGATCAGTTTCAGAATATCTCATCAAGTGGAATAACTTACCCGTTGAAGATTCCACATGGGAGGATGAGAATTTTATACAGAAGCATTCGGAAATACTCAAGTGTTGAGGACAACACTTTTTTGAAGGAGAGGGGCATGTTAGGTCCCTATAATACTAGTGATTCCCCTATTACTATTGTCGTTGTATCCCTTATTGTTATTGTTGTGCCCCTATTGTCCCCATATTGTTATTATTGTGCCCCATAGAGTCCCACTATTGTTATTTTTGTGCATTTATATTATTGTTGTTAGGTCGGCTTTGGTTATATTGTGACCCCTTAATTTGAAGCATCTAAGAATTGTTCATTTGCGTAATGTAAAGGAGGTTTCCCCCTCAAAGAGCCTTATTTCTAAGGCGTTGATCTATCTTTTCTATCTTTTTGTGAGTTGGTTTCATAACATCATTGTATCATTATACAAAGGCATTGTTGTGAGGGTTTTACAGTGCCAGATGACTAAGTGCCATAATAAAATAAATGTACTACTTGAGGTTGAGACAAAGTTTGTGAGAGATTGTCATATATATTTCCATGTATCTTTCCATATATATATTTCCATTTATTTTTGGTTGTAATGTTATTGGTGGTGTTAGTATGGTACATGTATGTTGTTGAGTGTTGAGCAAAGGGTTTCATTGCTAGGTTGTCTAGTGTATGGTGGGAGAGATGAGAGAGTTGATCAATCAAAGTTATGTGTATGTTGTCATTGAGTGTTGAGTTGTTATTGTTTGAGAGTTATCATGATGTTGATAGTGATGTGCATGGTCAGTATGGGTGATGGTCATTGCTGCTAGGATGTGGTGAGTAGAGTAGTGTTAATGGTGTTGTTGAGTAAGAGTGTTCTCTATGTATTGCTTTATATACCTTAGAAGCTAGTTTGTATTGTTGTTGCTAATGAGTGAGGTTGCTATCAACTAACGTGTTTATTGGACATGAGAAGAATTTGCAGAAATAACAGGAAGGATGGATATTGAAAAGACTCTAGAAGACCTTAGAAATACCATGAAATAACATAGAGAGATGGTGGAATTAGTGCAAAAATGCATTAGTTGGTTATTTGAGCTCCGATACTTCTATAGACCATAGAAAGGGACAGAACAACAAAGCCTTCTCAAGAGGAGTCCATTATATTTTACAAATGGAGCAGCGAAGGGATTTGCAGAAAGAATGGGAGATAGGAAATTTTCTCTTTGCACTTGGGTTAGATTTCAAGATCATGAAGGTGACAACGAAAGCTCTTCTTAATTTGGAGAAGTTGGATTCACGTATTTTCGAGGTGGATCAATCAAACTGGAGTAGTCTAAATTGGGCCCTAAACCCAACAATATTTGCCTTGATGCACCACAAGTTCTTAGAACACCCTTGTGAAGCAGTGATACTTATATTTGCCTCTTGTCTTAGTGAGATTATAAGGATAACTTCACTTATAAATCCTTACAATTATGACATTATGAGGGAAGTTTTACAACTGATATAAGAAAAATTTTAGGGGTTGCATGACAATGTGGGTCCTACCTTTGGGAAGAGGCTCAATATTGTAGAGATCATGGCTGGAGTTATGGGTAACCGTGATGTCATTTCAAGACACTAATCCAGATTATTGGTCATTTAGAGGAAGGATAGGTTGCCTCACCTAATACTTATGAACTAGTTGAAAGGTTGGTTGAGCAAAACATTACATTGTTCAAAAGGCAATTGACCAAGGAAGAAGTAATAAAGATGAAGGAGAAAATTTATTCATCTGATCACTTGAGTAGTCTAAGGGTTCAAACAAGCAACGATAATGAACTAAGGAAAAATCTATGCTTCAATTGCAAGGGACCTTGAGAGCCTAATCACTCATGCTTGGGTAACATGGTAGAGATGACATGAATAGAGCATGAGAATATTCTTTCTGATCATGTTGATAAGAATGAGATGGGATCTTCTACTATAGTTGAGCCCATGGATTTTCATGAAGACACCCTTAGAGGGTAGAAGAAATTGTGTGGAGATGATGACAACAGTCCATCTATGCATCCATGCTTGATGACTGAAGATGGTGAGCAACAATTTTTTCCCATGTGTGAAGAATGCTAAGGAGAGGACACTCAAGTAGACTTGAGGGATGAGCCACTAACGATGATCCAACATGGAGAGCACTTAGGGAACATGAGCCAAAAGAAGAGTATGACACACATAGCATGCATGATGAATCATCTTTGGAGAGCTCATTAAGGGATCAAGTTGGAGCAGTGGTCAAGGGAGTTGTGCATCCATCCTTGGGGTTAGTCATTGATGAGGTGTGAGGAGATGGAAAGGAATTTAGCAGGATTGCATGGCTTCCAGATGTTAGCCGTTATGAGAAGATTGAGCATATCAGGACAAATATTGTGGCAATGAGGAAGAAGACCCAAACACCTCAAGGCACCATCTTGTAGGAGATCAATTAACTGGAGGAGCTTGGAGTTGCATGTGCCAAGTCAAAGGCCAAGCTATCAAGCATTGGGGAACAATTAGCATCCCTAACTAGGTAGTTAGGGGATCATATTATGGAGATACAAAGCAACCCTCTTTAGGAGTACATAGATAGGGCTTGCAGCACTATCAACCCACCTCTATACATTGGAGAGAGGTAGAGTTTTCTAGATGGATTTTGTTAGTTGACCAGGTGAAGCAACATGACTTGAACATGGAGCAACATCAACATACTAAACTTGTTCGATGTGAATGTATTCATGCATTCGATCCTTCCCACGAGATGGATTGGTGAGAGATTATGAGTTGGTATTCTATTGATAGGGTTATTCTTGGGAGGATCTTCCTTGTCAGGGGCACAACACAGAAGGAACCATTAGACATGAGGGATATAAGATGTTCAAGTTGGCAATGGGATCTAGGTGGATTAATTGGTAACAAAATGAGTCAATGGTTTATTTTGGATTCAAGTATCAAGGGAGCCACTCAAGATGGATGACACGTAGACATGATGTGGTACAATGGTACATATGGGGTCTGGGTGTTGGTGTGCAAACACCTTTATAGTTGACATATGTGGATTGCTTGAGGGAAAGCAATCTTGGGGTAGAAGGATTTGTAATGTCCCCATTTTTAGTTTCCCTTATGATGCGGTTAGGATGGATTTCCAAGGTTTGTGACAACCAAGTCACAGGAGCAAGGTTATACCATTGGTGGGCCGAAGGACTTTTAAGGATTTTTATGAGGTCTGATGGGGTTCACTTGTTGTATTCCATTATTAGGGTTAGCTCTACACAGTTCATTCTTGGTTCTGATGCATTCCAAAGATTATTGTAAAACGAGGTTATTATCAACATATCTTAATTAAAAACACTAAAGGTGTTGTTCAGAGCGGATTATTTGCATAAACAACTTAGTGTAATAGCTCATTGGAACCTGAATCAAAAGATCTACAACATGGGATGATGAAAAGTGACTTTCAATGGATGAAGAAATCATAGAGGAAAATTTACCTTATTCTAGTATTAAAAATGTGCCTTAAATAAAATAAACTAAAAAGAGTCACTTAAGTAAAGTAAAAAGAAGAAACCTCTAGAAGGAAAATAAAATAATAAAATAAAAGTGCCTCTAGAAGGTAGGAGAGTTATCCATCAAGTCTTTAAAACGAGGGAAAGCAAATCATTTTGGATATCTTGGTTTGGTAGTATTTTGTTTTGGAGAGTTTTTGTAACTTGGTTTCAAGATCAAAGAGCCCCAAGGCAAAAACCCTTGGGTTTCCATGTGTGAGTTGGATGAAACCCAACCCACTATTGAGGAGGTTTCAATGATAAATCTCACGGAGGGTCATTATCATCAGATGTGTGTAGAACTACGAATTGGAGTGGGGTTCATCTAAATCTCTAATTTGGGTGTTATTTCAAGTTTAGATTTGGGAGGCCAAGATCAAACATTACAATAGATATTTTGGAGGTCGCATTTATTATGTCTTAGCTATTTTCCAAATTGTATTAACATGTAAAACCTTATTCCAATTAATAAAATAAAATTGAGTTTGTTGCTTATGTCTCATGTTTATTCTAAGACGCAACTTTTCTAGTTTCGCTTACCCTTGCAATTTTATTTGTGTTGCGCAAATTTATTATGGTGTATATTTTGGGACAAATTGTTGAATATTTTAGCTAAATATTCCAAAAGTAATATTACAACATGCTACCCAAAATATGGCATTGCATGGGCAAAACACCTTGAATTTGAGCTTTTACAAACTGTTTGCTACAACAATTCTTTGGTATGGCATTGCGACATGGATTGTACAAATTCTATATGATGATGTTGTATAGATTATGTATGATTGTATGGATTATTGCCTTGAACTATGTGCTTCCTAGGAATGCCTCTTTCCTAGCTACTCTCTCTCTCTCTCTTAGCCACTCAATTGCTCAGGTGTGTGTTAAAAACCTCTACCTTGTTGTGTCTATACTTTTAGTGAAGAATCATTTTTAAGATATATCTTAGTTCAACTACTTAATATAAGGCTTTCAACTACTTTTACTAGAGTGAATTACAAAATCAAATTATTTTTCCAAAAATAATACTTTTCAAAAATATGAACATGTATGGAAGTTCTTGTCCCAACTATAATTCTCAACACCAATGGAATATACATTAGTATACT
Organism: Pinus taeda; assembly: GCA_000404065.3. Lineage (NCBI taxonomy): Eukaryota > Viridiplantae > Streptophyta > Pinopsida > Pinales > Pinaceae > Pinus > Pinus taeda. The sequence goes on along the minus strand of APFE030197130.1, from coordinate 129,992 downwards.
AGTTATATATAATCATTAATATTTTTGGTAATCTCTCTCTTCTTGCTCGCTACACTCACACACATACACTAGTTATTTCCATCTCCAACTTATCATTCCTAAAAAATAATTAGGTAACTGCTGTAATTGTTTGAAACACTCTTCCTATCTCCATCATCCCCATTCTGAAAACTAATACAATAAAAACATATCAATAACCACCCATCAAAAACTCCCCATCCAAAATACATATACATGACATAAAAAGAACTTAACAATTCTTCAAAATACACCAACAGTAAACTTAAATACACCAACAGTAAACTTATACAAAACATTAATTTGATTTACTACCCATCAAGAGCTCCCCATCCCAAATGCTTATGCATGATGCAAAACAGAAAATAAAATTACTTCAAAATAAACAAACAATAAACCCTTACAAAATATTAATTTAATTTATATTAAGTGCGCTCTCTATATACGTGTGTCCCTTTGCCAGCCCAATCACTCTTGTAAAAATAATGGGCGATTCCTATTTCCACCACAAAATTTTAATTAATGCCCCCTGACATGTGGGGGAGATAAAGAAATATAATGCGCCCGGTCATGACTGGAGGACCAAAAAAAACCGGCGAGTGCTATATTTCTTTATCTCCCCCACATGTCAGGGGGCATTAATTAAAATTTTGTGGTGGAAATAGGAATTTCCAAAATAATGGGCCCACATATACCATGATCCCTATGGACCCACATTATTTGAGCTTGGCCTAATCATTCTAGGCCCATAAGATCAATCCAATGATCCAAAAACAACCTAATTATTTATATACACTAAGTGGAATAACGTGTCAATGATTTGCAAAAGTACCTAATACTTGTGATTGTGTGTTTCTGTGTGCACATTCAAGATTCTATATAAGTAGAAGTGCCAACTATATCTCCTTTTTCACATTTCTGTACAGACGTTATAGAAAAGTAGTCCGTCCAAAATTTTGGCTCGACGACTTTAATTATTATTAAAAATGCTTTGATTCAAACACATATCACTGAGTACAACAAGATCTTAGGAATATCTAATCAAATGTAACTGTCCATGTTAAAAATCAACCTAAAACTTTTCTATTTTGAAGTCTAACAGTAAATGCATGTAGAGACAAGAGTAGACCCTTTATCCTCTCCCTCATTTCATCATCTATGAGATTACCTTCACTGTCAAACTTTGGAGGAAGTTGAAAAGCATTTATATAAAGCTCAGGTTTGTTGATAAAATGCAAATCAAGGAAAACTCCAATTTGCCTCAAATGATATTGAGATCGCCCCCCACCAAAGCCTCCCCCGGCACTCATTATAGCTGCAGGCTTGTCTGCCCACACATTGGGATGTCTAGATGCCCAGTCAACCGCATTCTTTAAAATACCTGTCATCATGGAGCAATATAAGGAATGAAAAAAATGTTCAAATTAAAAGAATAGTACAAGCCATGTATAGATAATTAATTTCCAACAATTCAAGTGCACATCCATACACTAAAGAAAAGTATCATTGCAGTTGACTTAGAAACTTATATTTTCAAATTCGTATACATAAAATCTCTTGCTTTTCATCAACTTTTTAGATCCATTATCCTAAAAGAAAAATAAAATAAAGAGAGAGGATCTTGTCGATCACAAAATTTTCATTCAAATTCACAATCTTTGAACAAGAAAAATCCTAAATAAACATAGGTTGTTAAAAGGGCTTGACGGTTCTATGAAAGCAGCCTATTGTTTTTGGCTCCACCAAGCTTCAACTCTCCCGCATGACATGTTTTCCCATTGTGGATTGGTAAGCCACTGCAAAGGAGACATTGATAATGAGGAAGTCGATGCAGCCATTAAAAAGGCAACCAATGTATACTGTGCCATAGATCCATTAACGTGGGCAGTATATGCTACCAATTGAATTATGTATTTAAAAAGAGACATTGATCAGTTATTGCCCCCACCAAGCCTCAACTCTCCCCATGACATGTTTTCCCATTGTGGATTGGTACGCCACTGCAAAGGAGACATTGATCAAGAGGAAGTCGACGCAGCCATTAAAAGGGTAACCAGGATAACCAATATATACGGTGCCATAGATCCATTAAGTATATGCCACCATTTGAATAATGTACTTGCTTAAATCCAATGGGTGGCATATACTGCCTGGCGCATTAATAACACATAACACAGTATAGTATATATTGGTAGCGCATTAATGGATCAATGGCACAGTATATATTGGTAGTCATTAAAAAAAGCCAGGAAGTCACACACCATAACTGTGACAATGCCCACCTCTTGATAGGTGGTGCATGCTCAGAAGTCAAAGTATTAAGAAGCATCTTCCATGACTTCTTAAATAAACAGAAAAGCATTCAAAAAGGGGAATCATCTCAGAGAGAAGCTGAAATTTTATCCACCATATGTTGGACCAACAGAGCACAATGAAAAAATATACAGAAAGTGTTAAAGCCACAATACTGTTTCATTAAACGGACAAATTCTGCCAATGGGGCATGATTAAATGGTGAGGTCAGCAGCATGTCAAACCACCCACGATGGTTCAAAGCCCATCGAGGCATGTGTACAGACTCCAGAGCCACCATTCATGGGCCAGTTTGTATTCAAAAGTGGCCCATGGCCTATGGTACATAACTCTTTATATGGAATAATGAACTCTGAAATATATTTTCAAGGGGAAAATGGATAAAATCTAGAGGATCAATGGATGTAACAACTGCCACAGATTGTTTGTAGAAGAAAATGCCTACAAAGGCCACCAAACCGATATTTGACACCAAAGAGACTTGCAAGGGATACCCAATCAATCATCAGAAAGACAAATGAGCCTATCCAGTGGAAATTTTAGAGGAAAATCCCTACAAGTGCCACCAAACCGATATTGCAGGCCAAAGAGACTTGCAAGGGATACCCAATCAATTGTCAGAATGACAAATGAGGGCTATCCAGTGGAAATTTTAGACCCAAATGACCATAAAAGCTGCCCAAGAGACACCCAATCAATCTTCAGAAAGAGCGTGGGAATTTTGGACCAAAATGACTAGGAAGAGCTTCCCAGGCAGCTTTCAGCATATAGAAATCACCTAAGAAACTTGCCCAATCAATTATATGTAAAGGAAACTTAGGGAGGAGAAACATGATGGATAAGGGAAGAAGCCGGAGAGGAAAGAACAGAATTATCACTGGCCAACAATGTGCGCAAGAAAGATGCAACTTCTAATTGTTACCTGAAATTTTTTAAGGTACATGATATGCTATGGACCAAATAAATGACATTTCCAAAACATATCTTTTAAACTTGAAATATCTTTCATAGAAAATTGCCGAAATCTTCAAATGTAACTGTATCCCAATGACTAGCAGCCAAGTGTGTAAACATGAAACCAGCCCGGGATGGCACTCTTATAATCTCCAAGGGAGTATTAATGTGGAGCACAATGCCAACATAGGAATATGCCACTGTAGTAAGAAAGCTCAAATCAAGGTAAAAAATGTTCAAATAGTACATGGAAGAGAGTATGCTCAGAAACTTGAGAATACTGGAGCACAGCCCCTTTGGTAAAAAAATGATTGTTGACATATAAGAGCTTGTTGGAATATTCTCAAGTTTGCATCTATTTTAAAAATCTCAGATCATGGTAACCATAGTCTGCACTCAGAAATTACAGCCTAAACTCTAGGTACCAAAAAGTGAACTTCAATCAAAACAGTAAAGTCTGAATACTCTAATCTACATACACATCTCCCTGAAAATACAAACAACAAATACACAGATATAACTCTCAAACAACTACTTAGTAAAAGAATAAACTAACAATGCAGACAGCTCAAATCTCTAACTCGCTCATAAACCCCTTGATGTGCCGTAAGTCTCTTTCATTTGATAGGAAGACCTAGAGTTATAATGTATCTGGACTGGAGCAAAGAAGTACATCATCCAACAGGGTCAAAATCTAACTCTAATCACCTTGAGTTGTGTGCCCTCCTGCATGGATAGATGTACTAAGAAGAGTGTGTCCTGACTGGAGATGACTGTAGCATGCATTCATGCATGTGCCTTCTTGGGATTTGTGACATCCACATGCAGTGCACCCTACTAGCCTAGGGATATGTGCCATCATCTAACAGTAGAAAATGCATGCAAAAGAAGAAATAAAATTTAAGATAACTCCTAACAATGATGCATGCATGCCTACAGCATGCATATGCCTCTATCACAATCTATAAATTAGCAGCATCTCCTAGAGGTTAAACCAGTGCACTTTAAACCTGTCACAGCAGCACACAAATCCCAAGGCAAACTGAATCTACTAGGTACTATATAGATTTGTTACAAACTGCTGGTTCACCCAACTATAGGAGAATATTGATCAAGTAACCAAGTAAAACTCTAACACTCCCTCTTTGTGTGGAAAGTGTTCTACATCAAGCCATGTCTCTGTAATATATCTCCCTGGAAGTACCTCAAATTTTTCCGCTAAATTTCTGAGTTATGTTGAGTTTTTCAGTGAGGGGTTTTGTCAAACAGTTGGTGAGCACTTGGCTGTAGGTTCACTTTAATAGTTTTCTTTTGTTTTATATTACAAGCAGTGATACACAGAGCAATAAAAAAGGATAACACCCCTTTAAATCAGCAGCATGAGATATATAATATATTCAGAAACAAACAGCACATTAATCTAAACTTGCACAGCCAACATTGTAGGGACACACAGTCATATATTTTGACTAGATAACAGAGAATACAAACTGAATATACAAGAAGAACCTGTGTTTACACTTCAGCAGTATATCCTCTAAATATCAGTCCATTGGATGGTGTCAATCATCCACAAATGAGGGGAAGTAGACTTCAAAGTTCAGGAAATCAGTCATAAAATAACTCTCAACCTTTGCCCTTCTAGTCAGCCACAGCTCCAACAAATATGCCACTACACCAGCAATTAGATCCGACTTTTATGCAAAGATAAAAACCACTGTTTATGTTCAATTTGTTAATTTTTTGCAACTGCAGTCAAATTCCACCTTGGACAGCACATATGACCAAGATGATGATTGCATTAGATTCCTCTTTTCGAGAGGACCAAAGTCGACATAAATATCACCTTATTTGGACAAGCGAAAGTTGATTTTTGAATTTATTTATTCACTCATGTATATTGGGTTAGGTCGGCCCTAAGCACATGTTAAATTGGACAGGTCGGCCTCAACCCCAAGTGGACCCTCATGAAAGCCTGTAAATAGAAGAGACCTCAAGCTCATTCGGATACATTGATCAAGCCATCTTCTCTTCTCTTATTGTCTTGGTTCGCATGGTTTGTTGGAGGAAAGTTCGCGCAAGTGTCCGAAATCTCAGGGGTGAAGCTCGCAAATGATCTAGGGTTTTCTGATCACTGGATGTTGGCACAGAAATGGGCATTTTAGTCCTTGAATGCTGGCAAACAGTGGTCAAGGCAGCATCCAGAAAGCCCTAGACGCTGGCACAGAGTGTTTATGGGAGCATTCGGGAGGCTAGGGTTTTCACTGCTCAATTTGGTCCCCGGAGTTCAGACGCACGCACAGTATGGTCTTGAGAGCCTTTGGGTTGCCATAGATGCTCACATATAGCCTTATGAGAGTGTCCAGGGTTTGAGGCATATCTGGGCATGTTTGACCCCAAACGCCCTCATCCAGTTCACCTAGGAGCGTCTAGATTTGTTCCGAACGCAGTCTTCCAGTTCTGCAGATAGCGTCCAGGATTGCTATAGATGCTCGCGCAGTTCCTCCTCCCTGCATTCGGGACTCAAAGTTGAGATTTCAGTATTTCGAAGATTCCGCTCAGTGATAGCAGTGTTCAACGGTATCCAACAGTTGACTACAGTCAGTGACAGCGCATTACAGTCATCAAAATGAGGGTTTTGATTATAAGCATGATTAGATCTATTTCATGGATATCATAGTTGATTTGTTGCACAGAGAAAGTTATGGATCATTGTACTCTCTTTTGTTGAATCATTTGATGAAGATCTAAAAAGAAGAAGATTTACAAGGGTTTTCCCCATAATGGGTTTTGCCCTGGTCTCGGACCAATCCTGGTGTCTCTATGTGTGCATGATTTTCTTCTATTGTTCCTTTATGTTCTGCTGCACTGAGGATGATGTTGTTGTTCTTTCTATATAATTGCATATGCTGATGGATAATGGTGTAAATCTGAATAATGTAATGATGATATGGAGTGAACTTAATGTATTAATGAAGAAATGCAATTATCAAAGCAAAGAACAATGTAGCCCTATGAAAAATTAACATGGTATCAAAGTTGGGCTAAAGAAAAGTCATGGAGATCACCCCGACGATGATACCTTTGATGGAAGCAAGAAATGGATGGTGGAAACCTAAAAGAATTCTAGGGTTTGAAGAAAACCCTAGGAAACTTGATTATTAGGGTTTGATGGATTCTATGAGGTTAGGGTTGGAGAGAAAACCCTGGTTCATGGAAACAATATGAGATATGGAACCTAGCTGGTTAATGTGACGATGCTTAAGCACTTGACAAAGATTTGATGAAGCCCTAGATGGGATAATCCCTAGCAAACCTGGTTGGATAATTGAAGGCAACATTGGTATACGAACCATGGACATTAATGGCTCTTGAAGATTGGTTCAAGAGAGAGAGGATCACCTCTCATTGAAGATATGTATTTCTTAACTTATGATGTCTCTTACTTTTGTTTAGACCTATGGATCTGACGATTATGTTTATTACTTATACTTCCTGCAGATGTATTTGAGTATATGGATGTTTCTAACCTCCTTGATGAGATGTGATAAGTGGATCCCTCTTGAGGATCATTTGAGATGTAGGAAGGATGGCTAGAGCTGGAAAAGGTAAAAAGACACTATATGAAAAGATGTCAAAATGCTACACGTGGCCTATGTCTAATGAAAAGGTGTACAGGTATTTGAATACCAAGGTATGCATGGTATGTTGTATTTCAGCAATAACGTTGATGGCTAGGTAAGCCCTAAGGTATGATGAGAATGTCTCTTTCTTTGATGGCTCATACATGCATATGAAAGCGACTTGGATCTATGTTTCCTAAGATAAAATGATGCATCTAGTGTTGAACATTTTGATCTTCTTGATACATTGATACACTTGATGATTGGTTAACATCCATTCGTTTGGCATCCTGATCCTATAAAGAAGGCTAGCATCTTGACTTTAGTAAATGATACTCTCGATACTTGTCATGATGGATTTCATATAGAAGGATAGATCATTGACTCCTATACATGAGTCTGCTAATAATGCTTGTGATAAGCATGATGAAATCATATGGAAAGAGAGATTGACACTCTTGTTGTTTTGGTAAAGCTTTATTGAATGACCTAAGTTGATCTCATTGATCACGATAAGCATGGTAGCCTTGATGTTAGAGCTATAGCTATGAGATTGATATTCTAAATCTCTTACTACCTACGGTCATGTCTTGATGACATATGGTTAAATTAAATGTCCTAACTTGATGGAGTGACTTGATAGAAAGTGTTATTGTGTTCATAATCTCTGAGATATGATGTTTCATCTATCTATTGCTTGGAGTCTAACCTTTGACAAAAGATTGATGTCATGATGTTGATATCCATGACAGATATATGTTTATGATCTAACAGATCTGTAGTTGCTTGACTCTAGTAGAGATAAGTTGATCACATAGATTCCTAGTAAGAGGGAGAATCTCTTCTCAAATTAGGGTTTCTGCTACGGACGCAAGCACAAAACTGGGAAAACTCGTCCCTAGACATACACCTGCTAAGGCCCAGGTAGCATCCAGGCAGCTAAAGACGCTCCCATGCTACCTGAAGGCAGCGTCCAGGGGTTTGACTACAGTTGACCATCATCTGAAGCTTTCTGAAGTTCTCTGAACTCTAAATCAAGATGTCCCTGACATATTCTACCACTGTAATCTGATTTCTGAAGTTGTTGGGTTAAATTGTTGATCACATAAAAATGAAGTATTGTGCATGAAATCAAATGGTCACCTGGAAGATGTCAATTCCACAGATGTGTTGCAGATAACAAGATCTGGAAGCAGGAAAAGCTTGAATGTTTGCCATAACATGAACATGCAGACTGAACTTGTGTTTGCATGTGACTGGGACATACATATAGATATGTCACTATGTTTGTGCTACAAGAGTTTGGCATGATTTGGCTTATTGATATAGATGAACAGTGTTTTGTCATGATGCTTGACAATAACTTTGAATTGATGATTGAGATATGCTTGGATTATAGATCTCTCTACAATAGCAAATTTGGACTTGACTTGATGTCTAATGATCTGATTTGGCGATTGTTGATTTGCCCTAATGTCTATATTATGTGGGCATAATGACTTATGTGGGTATTCGGAAAAAAATGGTTTTGTATTGGCCTCCTTGTTCCTAGCACAATGGTTGAGGTACTGATAGTTGTGATTTAGCATAAACTTGAAACCTGCATGACTCATCCTTGGTGTATACATTTGCACCTAGCGACAAAAATGGCTTATGAGAATGACCTGATGAAGTTTGATTTGATATTGCATGACTGATTACAACTTGCTAGCATGATAATAGATGAAGTCAAGATTTGATATGAGCTCCACCTGTCTCCTGGTTGAAAGAATTGATATTGTGATGTTGATGACTTTGATAATGGTTGTGATCTGACTTCTAAACTTTAATAAGTTGACTCTGTTGATATGATGGTATTGTTACCCACCACTTTGTGGGTGACATCCCCAGGAGAAATTTTTCTCCATGGTGAGCCTCAACTGGCAGCCAACAGACCTTTGATGCCTCCCACTAGCTCGTTGTGACATTTCTCTCCCACCTGAGCCAGCCATGCAGTCCCTTACCCATAGTTGCAAGAACCGTCCCCCCCAAGGATCAAGAGGCAGAACTGTGTCCCGTACGGATCCGCCACCAATCCTTCGGTGGAACCGCAAATCCAAAAATCGGATCCGCGGGGCCCCGATCCACGGTTCTGATTGCCCAATCCGCGGATCCAGAAAGGATCGCCTACGGATCCATCAAGGTTCGAGCGTGTATCCGCTGTGAATCACGAGCGGATTCGAAAGAAGGTGGGCGGTTCACATGATTCCACGAGTTTTTTTTGTTTTTCGAAATTTCAAACTATTATGTGAGGAACTATGTTTTCTAAATACTCCCAAAGTGCCCCTTGATGCTCCCTAGATGCTTTGTAGATGCTCCCTAATGGTAATGTTAAATTCTTAAAGTAAAAGTGACATTCTCCTTTATCTTTCATTTTCATCCTTTTACTTAAATTTTTAACAATACCATGAAATGACTCAGGATGTTTGAGAGTGGTTCCAACCTCATAAGACTTCATATGGAAAAAATAGAATTTTGTATCCCATTCAAAATTCAGTGGACTTAACAAAATTCAGGGTCAATGGGATTGTGGCATTTCATTGGATTATATCATGTATGAGGGCATGTGAGTGGCATTTAATCAAGAGCACCGAGCCCTATATATACCCTAGTGTTGGAGTTGTTGATTGTTGAACTTCTTTGTCATGGAGTTAGCAAAAATGTACCCTTCACTCGAGTCAAAAGCATTGATCAAGCGTGTTAAGCTTTCACTACAATAATATAAGGCTTGGATTAGGCCTTTTGATCAAAATTGGGCAATGTTGACTGATGTCCCTAGAGAATCGAAGTAGAGACAAAGGCTAGACAAGAGAAGAGGAATCTAGATCCTAGATGGTTGATGTTGGAATAATTGGTCATTGATGTACAATGGATGCCATATCTATCTTGATTTATGTAAAAATATACATGTTTTCATGTCTTCTACAACTAATTCGGTATTTTGGATGTTTTTTTAATATAAATGATAAAAAAATATTAAAAAAATTATATATATAATAGACACTTCTGAGACGCTTCACTTCCTAGATTTTTGGGAAATGATGCTTCCGCGTCCCTGCTTCTAAAAAATGTCCCCGCTTCGTGCAACATTGCGCCTCACGCACCTATATTGGTCGTATGTTTGAAGGTGGGCCTCCAGAATCTAAAGGTATGTCTTGTCATTTGGTAATTGAGTATTAGGTTTCCTAATCATGGATACTTCTGGGTATGGATTGATGGGGGTATTTGGTGGAAAGAGTGGGCTTAGTTTGTGCTCTTGTCCCCTTGATCTCTTTTGATTGTTACCCTTGGATCTCAGTCCTGTGGGATCTCCTTTATTGACCATTTGGTTCTAGGGTGGTACTACTAGGGAAACACCGACTTTGGGTGCATGGTCCCGCTCCTTTACCCACACATATTACTCCCTTTCCACTCACTATACCCCCCGTTCATCTTTTCTCCCACCTGGTTCCACATAGAGCTAGCCTCCCTATCCCCTTGCCCCTATCTCGAGTCAGGCCTAGAATGATGCCTTGAAGGTTGAAGCAATTAAAAGAAAAGGTGAAAAGCATAATTGGCCACATTTAACAGGAAATTGTACCACAAAATGCAAAAGATGGTCGGGGCAAAATAATCAGCACATGGGAAAAATCCAATGCATGATCTCTACCCCAATCCATGGCCATCACCCTGGTTCCATAAGCCATAGATGAGCCTCCTTTATCATTCAGGAACCCCAATGAATTGCCCTACCTAAAAGGGGCTAATTGTTGTTATATCTTACATATCATGCTCTTGTCCTTTGAACCCCGAGTAGTTAATTGAAGAAATTCATAAAAGGCAAAAGGCATATAAAGAAGGGTGGAAAAATCAAGGCCGGGGCATCTCATGTACCATGATTGCTCCCTCCTACACATTACATACCTAGGTGTGGGCTTCCCCTTATATAGCTAGTCCTATGCCCCACTGTGACCCAGGATTGCCCCTTTCATTCCCTATTCCATTCCACTTATTTGTCGCTTGCCACCCCCATTAGAGGGATGTACCTTGGACATACTATGCCCTTTAAGGGCTAAAACCACCTAATAAGGTACTTGGCTAACCCCATTTGGAGCTTGGAAACACTAGTACATGCCAAAGCCCACTACGGAAGGGCATGCAATTATGAAGTACCCACTTTATTATCCATGATTTGTAAGCTCTTTTACTTGGTTATTTTAATGACTAGTTGTACTAGAAGCCTAGGGGACGCATTGGATCCTATGCAGGATTGCAGGTGGTTTCCTTTTGGGTTTGGTCTCCCTATATGGGATCCTAACCACCAGAGGTCTACATTGGTACATGTAGGGTGTGCATAGAGAGCCATGGGCCTCCATAGTAGCAGACAACACTCCATGGATCTTCATGGATGCTTAGAGACTACTAGCGATCCACTTTTGGGTGATGGTGATATGCTTGGTATATTATGCTCAACAAGCCCCCACAGGAGCCCCACACTCTTGACAGGTGTACCAGGACTTATACGATGTCATGAAGCATTCATTCCATTATTTGGACCCTTGGAGAGGATCTACAGGCATCTCCAATTCATATGGAGACCCATGGGGTCATTTATGTGCCCTCAGACCCACTGGGAGCACCATAGGTCTACTACTTGGAGAACAACATATTCTGAGGAATTTATTCCTTAATATGGCACTTCTGGATATTGTTATGCCTTTGGAGGGCCCTACGACAGTGAGGCTAATTTTTACACTTGTGAGCTAGTTTGGTGGGCTTGTCACCAATAGGGGTTTTAGTTGCACATTATTTTATCATTAGCGGCTAATGTAAGCCCATAGGCTAATTCAAATTCCTTAGGAGGCTATATATTGATGTTAGATACATTCATTTATATCATCACTTGACTTGGAATCTCTCTAATCATAGAGAATTTTCGCACTTTTTCCTTGGTGGATATTTTTGGAGATGGATGAATTTTGATGTATGGATTTGGGCTATTTCTCGTCTTGGAGCTTTATTGAGCAAACAAAATGCTGGTTGTATATACTATATAACGTTGTAAGTAAATTTTGATGCTATTATTCTTGTTGCTGCAAACTGTTAAAATTAGGGCTAGTTGTTGCATTATCAAAATGTGGAATTGAGCATGTCTTAGCTAATTTAATTATGGGCCAATGCTATATGAATGAAATGTCCTAGAGATATATTTATCTCGAGAAGATTGCATCATTTGCTTTGACGTATAAATGCTTGAAGTTCACTTTTGTTTTCTTTCTGTCAACATTGGACGAAGTTGACTTTCAGGCCACCTTGATCAAGAAACCAAGTTCTTACTCATCATTATCCTTGACTCCATATCCCCAAGTGAACTAGGCACTGATCCCTCAAAAATGGCGATCATTTCAACCCTCTTTTAACCATTTTCCCCTTTTTCCCCAAGTCTAGCTCCATTAGGTCGCCTATGGCATCAATTTCTCGAGAATTGACCCAAGGAAAAAATTCAATCTATTATAGGCTATTGCGTTGGTGGGTTCCCTCCCTCTCCTCCAAATTTGAGGGAATTCTAACGGTGGAATCTCTCGGAATCTCTAGCCCTAGCTCTAGGATCAAATTGTGCCTAGGCATCCCCAAGACTAGACCTCAATAGGATCAATTCAACCTTTTGAAGAAAGTATTCTTGTTTGGTATTTTCCCCTCACCTTGTCTAGGACAGGAACATCATTGGTTGCTACATTCCATCCCCAAACCTAGGCTAGGTCCACTTGGCCCCGTGTGGTCCCACTTCGCAATAAAAACTATTTGTCAAGGACCATTTGGGAATCCAATTTTCCCAAGGATTATAGGGATTGAGAAACTTATTCATAAGTCTATCCTTTCTCCCTCAACCCTCCAATCCTCAACCCTTTCCCTGGTGAACCAAGTCCCTTGCTTAAAGAGCAAGCAAGCTCCATTCTTCACTCCTTCCTTGGGAAAGAGTTTTCAAGGTCACTTCTCACCTATCCACTAACATATACTTTACAAGTGACTCCCTACACTATTGGGACTCCTCTCATCGGTGGAAGTCTGTAAAGAGCAGGGAGACTTAGCTGTGGTGACAGTGGGCTAAGCCTCCATAGTTGCCTTTAACCTAGCAGTTTCCCTCTTAGGAAACCCCTTTAGTTCCCTGATCTGGGTTCCTTCAGCTACCAGAATCATCCAAGATCGTTTACTTCTGTGATGTTCTTAGAATTGCATATACAAGAGCATAAAGAACCACATGTGCATGCTTAAACAAGAGGAAACATGACAAAATCAGCAAATCAAGAACACAAAACATTTGATAACGGAGTTCACCCAGTGTGGGTTAAGTCTCCAGGCCCGGTGTCAAGATGGTCGAGATCACTTTCATATAATGCTGGAAATGATGATGATGTACATGGACAACACTTTGTCATAGCAAGGTCATATGCCCTCAAACAAGAGTGGCTTGTCTCTCCACGAGACGTTTCGCTTATAGGAATTCTCACTCAAGAAGGCTTACTCTCAGCATGACAAACTAAAATGATCTCACACAATGTGACAATGAACATCCCTTCAACATAGTTACATAGGATCTCCACAACAATACATAGCATGACATGCTAAATACATCTCACATAATGTGGCAAAATAAATCCCACAACATAACATCAAACAAGGATCTCAAAACATAATATATCATCTCAACAATTATGAAGGAAAACATGACATCACTGATTCATGTACCTTCACCTCTAAAGTTGGCCGGAAAATGGAAGGCTCGGCTGCAAACACTGACTGCACCATTGAATTTTTGTCGTCGAGAGGTGAAAAATAGACTAACCATTTGTCGAATTCTGACACCGTCAAAATCTGGGCTTGTAGGAAGCTTTTAGATTCCCTATGATTCTCTAAAGATTCTGTTCTTTGGGTTGACTGGAGATTCACAACTCAGATCACAAATCTGATCTCGACATCATGATCATTGTGAGATTCTGAGACTTTTGAGTATAAAGTTGGTTGCATTCTAACTTTGACGAATTTCAGCATCCAAGGAATCTCGAAGATTCCCTCAAGATTCTTCAAAGATTATGCTCTGCTGGGAATCTGCAAATCTGCTACTCAGATGGTGATTCTGATTTCACCATCGCATTCTCTGTGAGATTCCAGCTAAAATGACTATAAACTTCATATCACTTTGACAAAATGGAAATTTACCTCCCCATGGAATTTTCAGGCATCAAGGAATATTCTCTGCAAAAGATTCTCTGTCTCAGAATGCGTGCCATCATGGTTCTACCTCTGCCCTGCAAATCATGGTTCCGCTCTTGGCTCAGGGTTCTGTCGTCCGAGTTTTGCCTCTGCAATAAAATAATAATATTACTCGACTTCCGCGTAGGTGCCTTTCTCACTGCGCTGAAAGAAGTGTTTTTATACCGGCTGGGTGGTAGAGTAAACAAGGTGTGGCCCCCATGGGCCGTTGGTAACTCTCGGCATATGACATGGGGGCGGGTCAGGTTCAAAACTCACCCCTTCCAAACTTAAATGATGCCGCATTTTTTTTTAAAGTGGCAATTCGTTGGCGCGTTTTACGTAACGGTTGCTCCATCTGAATGTTCCACTGTTACGATGGTGTTGTTTGCACGTTTTGTGGGGCCGCCTGTTGGGGGTCGGCCCACATGGGCCAGGTAGGTTCAATCCCCACTGACCCCATCAATGTATATATATATCATATGGCCATTGGGGGGTGGCGGGGTTGGTGGCCTACCACCCCATAAATTTAATTATTTTTGTTTTTTAATAAACATATGGTCTTTTTTTATTTTAACTAAAATAAGGGTCATTGGGTATTTTAAAGAGGCAACAATTTTGCCCATTCCGGTGGCAAGATTCCGGTGACTGTTGTCGGTGCAATTTGTAGGTCCATTAACCCTGCCACTTGGCCAAGTCAACAACGAACTTTGACTAGCCCTATCTCCTCCATACGAGCTTGGATTCGAGTGTCATTCATACCGTTGGAATCAAGGTGACGAGCAATTCGATCTGATGCTAAGTTTGTCACAATTTGACCACTTTGAATTTTGACCATTTTTTAGCCGTCTTGGACTCCTGAGTGTCTGGAGCCCCCTAGATCAGTCCCCTACTAGTTTGAGTGGTAACAAGTACAACATTGATTTATGTAATGCTGGCTTAGTAAGGCATTATCTTTATTAGAGCATTGCATGAAGCAAGCTCCCCGATCCAAATATGCCTATATTTGACAGTTATCTGATGAAGTCAGGATGATGAGTTCCACGATATGGATTTGATTTTGATTATGGTTTGGTTTTATATCCTGATGGTCTACCCTTGACAGGTAATGAGCCTCTGATGATCTAAATCAGAGGGAGATAGCTTTTGAAGCTCGAAATGGTGTATCATGGCATGATGAATCAATTTTTGGAATTTGGAAAAGAAATTCTATATTGCAAAGCTATTGAAAATGTTTTTGAGTAATGAAAATGCAAATCCTTAGATACTCCGATTTGAAGTTCAAAGATGTTGTTGAACTTGACATGGCATCTCACTGTTGATTGAAGCATTTGATGTTCCGTTTTGAACATCCATCTGTATATATATGATGTGCATAGAACCTGAATAAATTCATGAGAGAGACGCTTCATTCACATAGAGTTACCACCGAGCATCCTTTCAAATATCTGCATGAGATATTCTATTTTTGAGGCTAAGATATTTCTTCTATGATATGTGACTATATGGATGTATACTTGTTGATATAGATTGTGGAGCACATTTGGATGTTGCTTTAGTATGAGATATCTTGGATGGGAGATCCATAGTACGATTGAGGATGAGTACAATGTTGTTAGCATGGCTAGCTATGAGGTAGGATGAAGAAGCTCCTTATAGAGTTGTCTGAGCATGATCTGGATATGACATGGATACATTGTGATGACATAGAATGAGACGTGATTGGCAGAAAATCCCATATTTATAGTTGGGACCAATACTCTTATACATTGAGACAGTGCAACTGTTCAAAACAAGCTCAGGCTTGTGGTTGGCACCTCCTTGAGAGGGAGGAAAATTATGGTATCCTTTTGTGATTTATATGATTATTTATGTTCTGACATGATATTTGATTTGATGTCCTATATGAAGAGGAAATAGCTGCTATTGAGACAAGATGATACCAGATTTGAGTATGATAAGAGCAACGCTGATCGAGGACACTAAACCAAATCTTCCTCCCTCTCTAAACTCCCGGGTAGAAGGGCTCCTAGGGTTGAGGGAACTCTGGACAATAGGGTATTACCGCTATCTGTTACCCATAGGGTTGAAGATGTTGCTCCAATATCTTCATAGGGTCTCCCCTGTTTGGTCTTTGCAGAGTATACCCCAGTTGGCATCATACCCACAAGTTGCGCTTGTTGAGAATATTGCGCTTTGTTTGGCCAACGAGTTGAGAGTGTACTTGGAGTGTACAACCCATGTCGATTATGATGCTGGTGTTCTACCACATGGCTATTCAGGGTCATCAATGGGAAGATCAGTATGCAATAGGATGGGTTGAGATAACCCAATGCGATTCCAGGTTGAGATTGAGCTCCCTAATGAGATCCCAGGGTCGAGATGTGCTCCCCTATGTGCTTGGATATCCTATTGCTCAATATGGGTTGTAGATGTATAGCTCCCCCATGAGATTTTGGGTCGAGATGTGTTCCCCGATGTGGTTCCAGGTTGAGATGTGCTCCTTGATGATATGCTCTCCGATGATGATTGATGATGATATTCCGAGTAGTAGTACGTTGGCAGAGATTCCAAGTAGCAGCCTGATGGATAGAGGGTGGTAGTTTAAGCTCCCCTATGGTAACAAATTCTTCTTCTTTTAGATTCGAGAATGTTCAGCATACGAGCAGGAACAATCAAGAGATAAGTAGGAATAAGAAAGGGATAAATCAAAATGTACATTGATGATTTGTGATGATGAGATACTTGAGGTGGTCACGACATGATGACTACATGAGAGAGATGATCAGGAATGATACATGATGACACTTGAAGACACAAGAATGGCATATTGATCAATGGACAAATATTGGTAGGTGGAATTCTCCCTAGTTGAGAGGGAGTGTTAATTTTTTGCAACTGCAGTCAAATTCCACCTTGGACCAATGTTTTAAAACTCTGACTCGGCCAAGGGTCGACTCCAACTATGACTCTGACTCGGTATCAACTCGTCCGGCTCGATTTCAATGACTCGATCATTGTAAAAAATACATTAAATATTTATTTTTTATAAAAACACATAATTTTAAAGATTTTCATTCATGTTTCCAAACACACAGCATTAGAATATAGATAGAAGACAACATATGATCAAAGTAGGCTCATGAATATATCCATTATATCAAAATGGCACCCAGTGCACTGTCCAATACATACACGATGATGATATAGAGATCAAAACAAAAACACATAACCAAGGAGGCTAGAAATGGCCTCTACAACAAAAGTCTGTGACTAGTACTACTAGCTACTGCTAGAGTTGCCAACATCATCTGGATCAGTGTTACTTGGGAGCGGGAGCGAAAACGGGAGCGGGAGCGACATTTTCAGAAGCTCCCGATTTGGGATCGAATCCCGAAGGAGTTCGACAACCAATGTCACTAACATCAAGGTACATGAGGGATTGGTGCTCTTGATTACATACGAGTTCCATACCCTAATACATGACAAAATTCAATGGAAACATTGCAATCCCTCAATCCCTCAATCCTGAAAAACTGATTAGTTTGCTGGATTTTGAATGAAATCTAAAATTCTACTTTCTCCATATGAAATCCAATGCGGCCGGAACCACTCTCAAACATCTTGAGTCATTTCATGGTATTGTTAAAAATTTAAGTAAAAGGATGAAAATGAAGATTAAGGAGAATGTCACTTTTACTTTAAGAATTTAACATTACCATGAATAACATATCAATACTAGGGATCAGAGTCAGACAGGGAAACCCATGAGTCAGACAGGGAAGCCCAAGGAGTCCCCAAAAATGAAATTTCAAAAAAAATGTCGCTGAAGTGACTTGACCGGCCACTGTTACCGAGCTGGTCGAGTTGGCTCGGACTCGGCTGAGCCGACCTGGTTGTTACTGAGCCGGCCGAGTCATTAGCCAACTCGGCCGACTCAATAACAACCCGGTCAGTCGGTCCGGTTCAAAGGCCGAGTCGACCCGGTTGGGCTATGACTCAGACCAACTCAGCCGAACCGGAGTTGAAACGGCTGGTTTTTAAAACAGTGCCTTGGGCAGCTCAAATGACTGAGATGATGATTACATTAGATTCCTCTTTTCGCGAGGACGCAATCGACCTAAAGATCACCTTATTTGGACAAGCGAAAGTTGATTTTTGAATTTATTTATTCACTCATGTATATTGGGTTAGGTCTACCCTAAGCACATGTTAAATTGGACAGGTCGGCCTCAACCCCAAGTGGACCCTCATGAAAGCCTATAAATAGAAGAGACCTCAAGCTCATTTGGACACATTGATCAAGTCATCTTCTCTTCTTATTGTCTTGGTTCGCAAAGGTTTGTCAGAGGAAGTTCTCGCAAGGGTCTGAAATCTAAAGGGTGAAGCTCGCACTGATCTAGGGTTTTCTGATTCCTGGATGCTGGCACAGAACTGGGAATTTTAGTCCCTGGACATTGCACACAGTGGTCAAGACAGCGTCCAGAAATCCCTAGACGCTGGCACAGAGTGTTTATGGGAGCCTCCAGGAGGCTAGGTTTTCCGCTGCTCAGTTTGGTCCCCGGACGCATGCACAATATGGTCCTAGGAGCATCCAGGCTGCCATAAACGCTTGCACAGAAGCCTTATGAGAGCATCCAAGGTTTAAGGCATATTTGGGTATGTTTGACCGTAGACGCCCTCATCCTGTTCACCTGGGAGCATCCAGATCTATTCTAGACGCAGTCTTCCAGTTCTGCAGAGAGGGTCCAAGACTGCTATAGACGCTCGCACAGCTGCTCCTCCCTATGTCCGGGACTCAAAGATGAGATTTCAATATTCTGAAGATTCCGCTCAGTGACAACAATGTTCAGCAGTGTCCAGTAGTTGACTACAATCAGTGACAACACATTACAACCATCAGAATGAGGGTTTCGATTATAAGCATTATTAGATTTGTTTCATGGATATCATAGTTGTTTTGTTTCATAGATAAAGTTATGGACCATTGTACTCTCTTTTGTTGAATCATTTGATGACGATCTAAGAAAAAGATTTGCAAGGGTTTTCCCCATACTAGGTTTTGCCCTAGTCTCGGACCAATCCTGGTGTCTCTATGTGTTCATGTTTTTCTTCTATTGTTCCTTTATGTTCCGCTGCATTGATGATGATGATGTTCTTTCTATATAATTGCATATGTTGATGAATAATGGTGTAGATCTAAATAATGTAATAATGATATGGGGTGAACTTAATGTATTAATGAAGAAATGCAATTATCAAAGCAAAGAACAATGTAGCCCTATGTAAAATTAACACAATTCGGCCTCCTAGAGTAGTTAAATTAACAAGCTGCCATAGGACTATGACAGTAAACAATTCGGCCTTCTCTAGTTTATGCTTTGCCTGAACTATGATGGAAATGAGCTTGGCCCAAAGGATAAGTTTCAGATCTGGATCTGCCTGTAGATGAATACTAGTTGGGCTTTCTTAGTTGAGAAAGAAGAGATTAAGACAGCCCTAAAACGCTCTGAAATTAATGTCTTCAATACACAAACTGCTTGGCCTCTAAATGCTGGAATTAAATATATATAACACACACTCCCTTTTAAAATGACACAGCCCTCCTTGATGGCGGAAATTGACTCCTTCCTGGTACTGGAAAACTCTGAAAATGATTGACACGTCCTTGGAGAAATGGTAAAAGAACTCGGCCTTCCTTAATGACAATCTCGATCACCCAACAATGGAATTCGATCTCCTCACTGGAAAATTATGTAGATGAAGATTTCAGCCCTCTTGGAAGAATGAACTTGGCCCCTGTAATGACTCATAAACTCAGCCCCTTTTCAACAATTTTTCCTGCACTAAACACAAATGAAAGACCTGAAGTGATCTTCCCCGTAAGCTAACTAGTGTGGTACTCGAAGTCTACTGAAACCAGCATAGAGTTTCACTTGAAACTCGCTTGAGTTTCTTTTCATTGTCAATGAGATAGATAGGAATAGAATGCCCAACAAATGAGTCTCTCCTCTTATATTTTCTCTCCATCATCCTAGACCACTTAGTGACTCTTGCCGCCATTTAATAAAATAATCATTTGCCTCCATTTGCCAATAAAATAATGTTTTGCCACCATTCTCCAATAAAATATTATTTTGTCACCATTCTCCAATAAAATACTATTTTTCCATCATTCTCTAATAAAATAATATTTACCACCATTCTCCAATAAAATATTATTTTGCCGCACTTTCCTAATAGAAATTGGGGAAAACCCCTTAGCAATTTTTGCACTCACAAAATTGGGAATATTACAGTCTCTCCCTCAATGTCTCGAACTTCCCCTTTGCCAAGGGCTTTTCCAAAACACCTGCAACCTGCAAATCTGAAGGAACATACTCAAGAACTATTAATCCCTCATGAACCCTATCTTTGAGGAAATGGTATTGGATATCAATGTGCTTAGAGTGGTTGTGAAATATTGGATTCTTAGAGAGCCTAATGCAACTATGATTTTCATAGTAAACCATTGTGGGCTCTAACATCTAATCGTTCTATTTCCAAAGCTAGATGGCCTCACAACTAGTAGAGCTCACTAACATCTAATTTGCCTCTACTGAACTGAGTGCCACCACTGCATGCTTCCTACTTAACTAGTAAGGAAACCTGACCCCAAGTTGAAACAAAACCTTGGATGTTCTTACTAGCACTAGCATCCTCTACCCACTCAAACTCAACAAAACCATGTAGCACCTACTCATCATCTCCCACATATCTCAAACCATAATGATTTGTGTCCTTCAAAATTGTAACCCACTAACCTATCTTGTATCCAAATTGTACGACATGCATATGTGCAAAGGGTCAAAACTATGCCTAATTACAAAGTTCCAGAAGAAAGAAGAAAGAGCTAAAACAATCCCACTACTCCCTTGAGAGTGCTTCGAAGTCTAATAGAGGCTCCTCCAATAGAAACTCATCCGGCACTACAACTCAAAACTTGTAGGCTTAACCTATTAAAGGAAACCACACAAAGCTTGATTTTTTGCAGCATATCTCAAACATACAACTTCATACTAGGGATAGTCATCCTTGTGACATTCCAGGTTATAAGAGACAACTTCATCCAAGGATTAATCCCATACATAGGCTATTGAAGTTATTGCTAGACATAAAATTCATCCAATTGCAATGGGTGTTACTCACTGTTAAATCTCCTAATACCAACCCGAATTTATTCTCGCAATTATTATTTATTTCCAGGAATTTATTTTATTACCCAAATAAATTATGAATTGTTGAAAAATAAAATCACTAGTATTTTAACATCCAAAAATTTATATGCAACGGAAATAAAATCAAAGAGAGATTAATCAAACAATGCAACAAATAAACACCCATAAAAATTCTCCTTCATTAATTAACTTAAAGAAAATCAGGGTTTCAACCCATAGAGAAATTACAAGGAAATATGCATTGATTAGAACCTGTAACTTGACCCCACTAGATGAATTCAGCCCTAGGAGTTTCGACCCACTGGAAATTTTCTAGCCTCTGAAGAAATTCAGCTTGGAGAATTTTGGCCCACCTCTCACCAGCAACTCAGCACCGTGTCCTCCCCTCGAACAACCTCTGCGCCTCAAGAAATTTGGACTTGGCAAATTGGCCTTTCTAACAAATTAACCTCCTTCTCGCTTTAGCAATTTAGCCCTACAATATCCAACAATTTGGCCTCCTTGAAACACTCTTGAATTAACTTGCACTCTTCCTCCTCTACACTACAATCTATTTGAGCCTCTTGCTCTAGAGAAAAATCACTTTCTCTCCTTGTTTGTCTTCACCTCTCCCTTAGGCTTGTTTTATGATCTTCATCAAGCCCTAATCCCTAACCCTAATATCCCTTGTAGAAGCTCTAGGAGATCAATGGTTGAGATCATTTCTATGTCACTTAAATAATTTCATTATTTATCCTTAGAAATTGACTTAAAAGCCCACAATAATTAATTGACTTTAATTATTGTACTTTTCTTAAGTTAGACTCAGGAAAAAAGACATCAATCACATACTCCACCAAGCAAGCACCTAAAGAGAATAAATCATCTTCTACATGTTAAGACACCAAACCTACATAAAAGAACTGGACCAAAGCTACCACAATCTTCAACGCTCACTCCTAGCAAGGAAGGGATTCTGCACTACCCCCAGCATGTCTCTATACTTCACAAAATTCCCTTTCACTAGAGGGTTAGTGAGAATATCTACCACCTAATCCCTTGTGGAAATGTACTGCAATCTCACAACACCTCTTTGGACTTTGTCTCTGATGAAGTGATATATGATCTTAATATGCTCAGACCGATCGTGAAACACAGGATTCTTAGAGAGCTTAATGCAACTTTGATTGTCATAGTGAATCATTATTGGCCCCATCTCCAGACCAAATAATCCTGTAAGTATCTTGCGAGGCCATATTACCTCACAACTTGCCATACTTACTACCATGTACTTCGCCTCTAATGAACTAAGTGCCACTAATTGTTGCTTCCTACTGTACCACTAGATCCTGGTTGATCCCAAGCTGAAACAACATCTATATGTGGATTTTCTGTCCATAGAACTCCCTACCCAGTTAGAATCTGTGTACCCCTGCAACTCTACTCTACCCCACCAACTCCAACATATCTAAGCCCAAAGTCCATTGCACCTCGCAGGTACCTCAACACATGTTTCACTGCCACCCAATGAACATGTCATAGCTCCACCATGAACTGGTTGAGTGTGTTCATAGAAAAACAAATATCCTTCCTAGAATTGACCAGATACATCAAGGAATCTATCAGTTGCCTATACAATGTGGGATCTACCAACTCGCCCTTAGAAGCACTCATCTTCTTCAAGTTAGTGATCATCGATGTAGACATAGGCCTACAATCCTCCATCTTGAATCTCCTCAAGATCACAACTGCATACTTTCCCTACCCAAGAAAATTCTCCCCTGGATGCTACCACACCTCTAATCCCAAAAGGTAGTGCATCAAGCTAATGTCCTTCATCTCGAACTCCAAAGAAAGGTCCTTCATGCACATCCCTATGAGCTTCTCTGATTCCATCAAGAAAAGATCGTTAACATAAAGGACCAAGATGAGCGGCTCAACTTCAACAAGTCCATAGTACAAGTTAGAGTTAGCCTCACTCTTGGTGAAACCCATACCAAGAAGATATCCTAGCATACCATGCATGTGGAGCTTGCTTCATCCCATAAAGAACCTTCTTCAACCTGCATATATGAGAATCTCTCCCATGCACCTCAAATCCCTGAGGTTTCTCAATATACACCTCCCCTTTAATCACCCCATTGAGGAAGGAAATCATCACATCCATCTAATGTATCCTCCACCACATCTCTGAAGCAATGGATATGATTACTCTAATCTGTGCATAGTTGGCGACATGTGCAAATGTCTCCTTGTAGTCCAATCCCTCCTACTAGGAGAACCCTCTCGCTACAAACCTCACTTTGTACTTCTCGACACTGCTATCAACTGCATGATTGATCTCGTAGATACATCAAGAAGTGACCATTGATTTTCCCTCTGGCCTCAACACTATGTACCACACCTCATTCTTCATGACAAAGTTATACTCCTCCACCATGTCATCCCTCCAAACCTACACATCTGCAACCTCCTCAAAAGTAGAAGGCTCAAAATCGCTGATGTTTCTCATCAAGGCCATGTAACTAGAAAATCTCACTGGTTGTTTGCTCTACCTGAATGTGCTACTAGGATCCTCCACATGATCCTCAATATCCTTCAAGGTCTGCCCGACCCATCTCAACCTCCTCTTGGTAGAGCTCAAAGGAACATCTCACTCCTGCTCTAGATCTACAAGTTGTGTCCCTGTTGTTGGTGTTGTTGGTCCATGCTCAACCTTAGGAGCCTCTTGCTCCCAATCCACTACCCTCGTTGGCTCTCTCTCATTAGACCTCCTAAATTTCCTACCCTCGTTAAATTTGAAATCCCGACTAATGATAACTTTCTTCTGTCTTAGAATGTAGGCTCGGTAGGCCTTTGAGACCTCATTGTAACCCACACAATTCCCCTTTCGGGCAAGGGCTCCAACTTAGTCCTTTTCTTCATAGGAGTGTGAACATAAACTAGACTACCAAAGATATGTAGAGGACTTACCTCTGGCTTTACTCCATATCCTCCAACACTCCGAGAGGAATCCTACTCTATAGATACACAACTTTATTGTAGGCCTCCACCCACAAAAACATAGGAAAAATTCCCGATCATAAATCATTGCCTTTGTTGCCTCCATTATGGTCATGTTTTTCCTCTCGGCAACCACATTCTTCTAAGGGTTGTAAGGTACTATGAGCTCCTTCTTGATCCCTACTTCCTTGCAGAAGTCTTGGAACTCATTCGCCCCCATTATCTGATCTTAGTACCTTAATCTTCTTCTCGATCTGGTTCTCCACAAGAGATTTCAACTCATGAAACCAACTGAAGACCTCACCCTTAGTATTCAAGAAATAGATCCATGTCTTCCTAGAAAAATCGTCTATGAATGTCACAAAGTACAATGACCCTATGATTGATTTCACTGACATAGGACCACAAATGCCTGAATGTACCAAGTCCAATACACCCTTGGACTTAGTCTTGTTGTGAGGAAACATTGCCTTGGCACACTTTCCAAGTGCACACCCCTTGCACACTCCCTCTTGCTCCACCTTGATCTCAAGAAAACTTGTAACCATTCTTCATAACAGAGGAAGAACCATGTAGTCTAGGTGTCCCATCCTCCTATGCGAAATCTCACATTGGTCGTCAACCTCATGTACGAGAGCCTTCATCAGCTATCCTCTCAATAGATAGAGATTCTTCTCCCTTCTCCCAATTATTCTCCTCTTGTTGGATCATCTCCTTTGGGCCCAACAACCACTTCACCTCCCATGAAGCTGACCTCTAGTCCTTTATCTTTCATGTCAGAAACTGATAGGATATTCTTCTCCAAACATGTTACAAACAACATTTCATTCACCTCCATGATACCTCCTATGCCCATCTAAAACTCAATGCTACCATTTCCCTCTACTGCATACTTGGTGTTGTGGTCTAACGGAAAGTATGCATTGGCCACTAGTAGGATGGAACATCGGGTAAGCTTAAAGAGTTATATTGATTACATGGAAGAGCAAAGAGACACAAAAGTAGTAGCGAGTCAGAAAATGCATACTTGTATTAATATATCGTCAACAACCAATTAGTACATAGAGTCAAGTACATTCATATTTATATTCATGAGTAGATAGTCACAATAGTTTAACTGTCTCAACCAACTTGACATGTCCGACTTTGTCAGTCGTTTCAAATAAGTTTTCAACTAACTCACAACACATCCTTTCATATGTCCACTCGATTGAGTCAACTAGCCCCTCCAACATATCCCCCACCCTCAAGGCCTATTTGTCCCAAAGAAGGGGGAGACTTGGAGAACTACAAAATTTAAAGAAGCATAGTAGAAGAGAATAGAAGAAAGAAAGAGAGAATAAGAAAAGATTATGCTAGCTGAATGTTGGAAAGTCATTTTGTGGTCAATGGAGAAAGTTGTGCCCCTATATATTCCGGGGAGACTTGGAGAACTACAAAATTTAAAGAAGTATAGTAGAAGAGAATAGAAGAAAGAAAGAGAGAATAAGAAAAGATTATGCTAGCTGAATATTGGAAATTCATTTTGTGGTCAATGGAGAAGGTTGTGCCCCTGTATATTCCAACACTTGTTGGTCAATTGATCATGTAGGTTGATTGTCCTTTGTTCCTTGTACTCCTCCCGAAGGGCTTAATATGTGAATGCCTCTTCTTTGCTTTTACTGTTGAAAAATGTGTAACTAGGTTTGGTCTTCATAAATATGAAATGCACTTTTGATTCTTGTATATTGTAAAATGAAAGAAAATTATTATTATTATTTTTGGAGCATGGGCTTCATGCTCAAGGTCTTTTATTTTATAGGTCAAGCACCCATTGAGTGCTTCTAGGGTTTTTCCTAGGTCAAGAAGTCAAAAGAGTCATTGTCATAAGTTGAAGACCCCATTGGGCACATTGTAACTTGTAAAGAAAATTATTTTTGTCATTAAAAGTGTCAAAATACCCTTCAAGTCCATGTCAGCTTGACAACTAGGAAGTCGACCTATTTTGAGGAGCCATGTCTGTTGAAAAATCTAGGGCATCGAGATTAAGTGATTTCTCTTCTATAGATAACTGCTTGTGAATGCTTTTTCTTCTTACATTAGGATCTTCTTTTACTTATGTTAATATAGTGTTATTCTTCATCAAACAACGACCAATGCATAAACCATAAAGAGACAAGAGACAAAAAATATAGGCTATTATCCAGGGCCAAAACATCTCCCACTAGAGAGGAAAACCCAAACAAATTCTTCTTCTTATAGAGACCTCAATTGGCGAATACCAAGACCATGACCCTTGACCTATTTGCCACTCCAAAACCAAGACACAAAGCTTCCTCTTCTTCCTTGAGTCAACATTAGTCAAACTTCTTGTTACCTCCTCCTTGGCTACCTTTTAGCTCGTAGAACGGACCTGCAACTTTCAGCCATAGTTCAGAAAAACCTTAGCACGTGAGGATGACCAACTTCGAATCTTCATTATCTTTGCTCTAGACAGACTACTTCTTTGACATTCGGCTTCCCTTTGACTTGTCCTTCTCCCAATCCGATTACCTTAGATGACTGTAATCTTCTCGGCCCTTCCTGCAGCAGATGATTCCTTTGTTCTTCACGTATGTGACAGAAGAACAACCCTAAAACAGACCTGAAACACCTTCGCTCTTCCTTCCTCGTCGCTAGCTATGAAGCTCTTTTCTGGATGATTCTCACACTTCCTATTACAGACTTCCTCTTCACCAAAATTCTGCATTTGAAATGAAGCTGAGCTGCCTATTTATAGTGGTTGCCCATGATAATAAGCCGACTTGACAGTGAGATAGGCCGACGTGTCTTTTGGAGAGGTTTCATCACTTTATTTAAGGTCGACTTGCTAGGAGATGCTTGTGCTTGTCTTAGAGGGTCTTTTGACTCTTTTAATGACTTATACAAATATGTAACATTCCCAACAAGGGTCCTTCATATATGACATTGACTCAATTTGACTTTATGACTAATCTTAAGGGCTCACAATGGGAGACATCACTAAAAATAAAATTCCTTGCTCATGAAACCCATGAGACAAGCATTACAATAATAATTTTATTTTTCTTCTTTACATCAATTACATAAAATCACAATTACACATGTCATTATGAAGACCAAACCTAGTTATATTTTTCAACACTCCCTCTTAACTAGGGAGGTATTCATAATGGTACTTGGTCATTCTCAATCTGAAGAATTCTCATAAGAAGAGTCGGATTGGTAACCCATCTATATAGCATCATATCAACCAGCGTTATCACATAGCAAGGCTTGACTAACAGATCTATATCTACACAAGATCTGAGCTCAATGTTGGCGAGACCAATGATGTATAGACACCTTCATCATTGTCTCTCTCGGAACATACCCCACCCAGGTTCTTAGGGTGTGTTCCACCAAATTCTTATCTTGGATTCCCAGTCCTCAAAGAATATTGGCCCTCTTATGACTACTCTTATCTTGGATGCCCTAACTCATCCTCAAAGAGCATCGGATGCCCAATGTTTACCCAATCCTCCATCTTGTCTTCCCAAGTGAAGACAAGAATGATGTGTCTGTCTCTCCCTCTTAATTAGGGAGGACATACTTATTCCAATAAAGGTATGTACTCATTCCTACGGAAGGAATGTATGTAAGCCCCCTCTTGGCTTAGGAATTTTGCTTCCAAGTTTCTACCAAGTAAGAACTTGTTTCCAGGCTCCCTCTTCATTAGGGAGCTACAGCAGATCCTCAAGTGGAGATAATGGGACAACCCACTGCTTGAAGAGCTCCTCCTCACAATGTCATGAACTTCTTTTCATCATTTAGGAGTCTTCATGTTTGGGACTTCTTCATAGGGCACATACCATCCATCACTTTCATCCATGAGTCAGTCATGTCATCATTTCTTTCATCAAAAGGTGATCCATCAGTTCTTAATTGGCCTTCCTTCATGCCACATTGTCTTCTTCATGTCATGTTTCCTTAAGGATCTTTCATCCTACTACATGGACATCATGGGTGGAAGATATCCATAGATCTTCCCTTGGCATCCCTACAAAATCCCATCCAAATATCATTCAAAAATAAAGAAATGAACGTTAAATCAAGATTACCTTTGTGATGGTCTTTTATCATGACATCTTCTAGTTTGCATCAGCATCCTGCATACATATCGACACATCTCCCAAAGATATATATTGTCAAGGGTCTCTTTCTTTTTTAGACTTCATCAAAGTCTACATATCTTTCTTGGAGATATCCTAGTCAGATCTCTTGGTTTCTCAGATGTTGATTTCCATTTCCATGGTTGCATATCTCACGATCTCTTCCTTCCTTTCTTCACACATGTCATTCCCAAGAATTTCCAATTAGAATTCCTTCAATTGTTGTCAACCACCTCATATTGCATATGAGGACATATTATGTTGCTTTCATTTAGTGAATGTGTGAGCCATGCATTCTTGCATCCTTACAGAGGAGGAGATCCTTTTTCTTTTGATCATGCTCTCAAGATAGAGAATTGATCCATGTTACATGCAACCACATGACATGACTTTACAATATTGAATGTAAGCATACATACCTCATTTTCTTTTATGTCATCCAGAGTTTCTTAAGCAGTTTCCTTGATTAAAAGAACTTCAATCCCTTGATCTGCTTTATTTCTTTTGTCATCATACCATCATCACATGAATTCTACAAGTTGGATTTCTTTGATGAAACACTTGCTTTCCCTCTTGACCAGTGAACCTTTCAATGAAGATTCCATCAGAGGATCTTGAGGATCTAGAGTGTCCCCATTCAATAGATGTTTTATTTTTGATAGATGTATGATGAGCCTTGTACTAGATGACCTTTTTCTTTCTTTTCCATAAGTGCCACCTATGATACAAATGAGGTTTCCAAGAGCTATATCCTTCCATAGTTGATTGCCACGTTTCGACCATCTTTCATGTTTTTCTATGTTGATGTCACGTGCTCTTGTTTTCAATGCTTTTATGATGCCATGATGCATCTCATTATTTTTCTTAGTGAATAATGATAGCCATATCTTACAATAGAAGACTTAGGAACTACGAAAAGAACTTAGGTGAGGAAGACTATCTCAGTCATAGTAGAGATCTCTTCCTCTTTCTTGGACTTCTTCTTTTCAGCTTCCTCCACTTCTTCGGCGATATGGGCTTCTTCTCTTCCTCTTATGTTATTGTCCTTCTTGATCTTAGAACAATCTCTTTTGTAGTGCCCATATTCTTGACACCCATAGCATTGAATCTTAGCCATGTCCCCTTTTTTTCGAGAACCAAACTTTCCAAATTTTCTCTTTCTTCTTGTCATTGTAGCATAAGCTTGATTTTGCTCACCTGCTCCCACATCAGATTTGGCCTTTAGTCTAGATTCTTCAATCTTTCACAGTGACCATAGATCCTAGAATGGAGTAGCTTCTTTCTTCCCATAAATACTTGAAGTAAAGTTACTCCACTCCTCTGGTAGTGCATTTAGTACAACTGTAGTCATTTCTCTATCAGACGTGACTTCACCCAGATCTTGAAGTTGATCCCTAATTTCATATATCCTCATAAAGTATGAGGCTATTCCATCTTCCCTTAACATCTTTAGCTTGTAGAGTTCTTGTCTTAAGGAGATGACTTCTCCAACAGTGCTTACGGAATAAAACTCTACCAATTTGTCATGGATCGCTTTTGAATTTTTCGAGTTTTGATACATATGGGATGAGGGGATCTTTGATGGATTCTATGAGAATCCTTTGAGCCCTGAATTCCCCTTTCATATACTTTGCAAGACCTTGAGCATCTTCCTTTCCTGATTTAGTGATAGATCCTTTGACATGTTCCATAACCTCATTTTCAATGAGTTTCAGATCTATCATTTTCTTCCATGCAAGATAATTTGAAGCCCTAACCAATTTGTTGCTTTCCTTGAAAAAAAGACATTTTAACAGATTCAGATGTGGACATAAATCTACTTATTTGATAGGATGCTCCTTCTCCTTGATGCTTCCTTGATGTTGATGATGATATAGAGAATGGAAAACTTCTCCTTGATGAAGATAGTTTTCTTCAATAATGATCCTTGATCCCACAGACATTAGGGGAATTTTGAGGTCCAAAATGGACCTCCTAAGAAAATCATAAAATAATAATGGAAATAATAAAATAATATTAGATTACATCAAATTTTGGAGGAAAAAAAGAAAAAACTAATTTGTCAGCTTGTATTTTCAACTCATCTCCTTATGGGTTTACTCAAATTTCAAACGGGAATACTCGTTGGATGCACAATTTGATTCTTCATCCAAAGAGTACACATGTTGCATACTTTCAATGGACCCTGCTACATGAAAAATGAAAAACACATGAAAAACTTGATTGCAATCACATTTTTTATGTGTTTCTCATTTTTTGTGTAGTAGGGTCCATCGAAAGTATGCAACATGGGTACTCTTTGGATGAGGAATCAAATTTTGCATCCAACAAGTACTCCCTCTTGAAATTTGAGTAAAAAATTCTGGAGATAAGTTGAAAATACGAGTTGAAAAAGTAGATTTATTATTTTATTATTTTTTAATCTTTTTACTTTTTTACTCCAAGAATGGTGAATCATCCCCCATGGTGGACATCATCATCTTGAATCCTATTGGTTCTTATAAAGTTTATTTTGGCTGTACGTTTTTCTTAGGAGGCCCATTTTAGACCTCAAAATTCCTTTAATGGAGGGAGATCCCTTTGGATCCTTTGATCGTTGAATCTTTGTTGATGAAGATTAGTAATGACATCTTTAATGGTAGGGGTCTTGCTTCAATGAGAGAGAGATCGCCTTAGAACCTTGATGATAACATATTTTGATCTAGCTTCCTTTGTATAAGTAGTCTTCAAGATACTTCAATTTCAAAATGATTGAGAGTGGATCCTAGGAATGCCTCTTCGATTGATCTAGGATTTTTGTTTTCTTCAAGATGATGATATAATCTTTCTCTTGAAGTGCTTCTCTTGGATGAATAAACTTCAAGCTTACCTTGATTTGTAAATCTCTTCAACTTGAGTAGATGTAGGGTCTTGGCCTTCTTTTCTTGATGATGATCCCAAGACTTCTTTTGGTGTAGATTTCTTCTTCAATTTAGGGTTATGATGCTTCCTTTGTAGATCTTGACTTCAAGATGATCTTTGCTTTGATACCTTCCTCGATATTTGATCCTTGAGTGTCCCTTGATAAGATGCCCTTCCTTGACTTAGTCACCTTAGCTTTGATACCATGTTCAGAAATCTAAGGCATCGAGATTAAGTGATTTCTCTTCTATAGATAACTGCTTTTGAATGTTTTTCTTCTTAGATTAGGATCTTCTTTTACTTATGTTATTACAATGTTATTCTTCATCAAACAACTACCAATGCATAAACCATAAAGAGACAAGATACAAAAAATACAGGCTATCGGCCAGGGCCAAAGCCTCTCCCACTTGAGAGGAAAACCTGAACAAATTCTTCTTCTTATAGAGACCTCAATTGAGAAATACCAAGACCACAACCCTTTACCTATTTGCCACTCCAAGACCAAGATACAAAGCTTCCTCTTCTTCCTTGAGTCAACGTTAGTCAAACTTCTTGTTACCTCCTTCTTGGCTACCTTTCGGTTCCTAGAACAAACCTGCAACTTTCGCCCCTAGTTCAGAAAACCCTTAGCACGTGAGGATGACCAACTTCGCCCTTGATTATCTTCGCTCTAGAGAGAGACTTCTTCTTTGACAATTCGGCTTCCCTTTGACTTGTCCTTCTCCCAATCTGATTACCTTAGATGATTGTAATCTTCTCGGCCCTTCCTGCAGCAAATGATTCCTTTCTTCTTCGCACATGTGACAAAAGAACAACCCTAAAACAAACATGAAACACCTTCACTCTTCCTTCCTCCTTCTCACTGGCTATGAGGCTCTTTACTAGATGATTCTCGCACTTCCTACTGCAGACTTCCCCTTCACTGAAATTCTATCTCTGAAATGAAGTCGAGCTACCTATTTATAATGGTTGCCCATGATAATACGTTGACTTGACAATCAGCTAGGCCGACGTGTCTTTTGGAGAGGTTTCATCACTTTATTTAAGGCCGACTTGCTAGGAGATGCTTGTACTTGCCTTGGAGGGTCTTTTGACTCTTTTAATGACTTATACAAATATGTTACATGCCCAAGAAGGGTTCTTCATACATGACATTGACTCAATTTGACTTTATGACCAATCCTAAGGGCTCACAACGAGAGCCATTACTAAAAATAAATTTCTTGCTCATGAAACCCATGAGACTGTTGAAAAATGTGTAACTAGTTCAGTCTTCATAAAATATGAAATGTATAAAGTGAAAAAAAATTATTATTATTATTGGAGCATTGGTTTCATGCTCAAGTTCTTTTATTTTATAGGTCAAGCACCCATTAAGTGCTTCTAGGGTTTGTCCTAGTTCTAAGATTCATTGTCATATATTGAAGACCCCATGGGCACATTGTATCTTGTAAAGAAAAACTTATTTTTGTTTTTAAAGTGTCAAAATGCCATTCAAGATCAAGTCGGCCTGCATGAAGAGCCATGTCTATCCTTGAAGAGGCCTATATATAGAGAGGAACTCGTCCTCCATTGTCATCTCTGACTCAACTCTCATTATATACGAAGAAGAAGACAATAAGAAGTCGAAGAAGAAGGACAAAGTCGAAGTCGAAGTGTTTGGGCTAGCCTTCCCTCTCACGTGCAAGTTGAAGCTAGGTTTTCTTTGCGCAAGGGTCATCTCTGGTTCAATCTTGGAAGAAGGAGAAGAAAGAAGTCAAGAGAAAGTCACTTAGGGTATATCTCTAGCCCTAAGTCCCAAGGAAAGGAAAGCAGAGAGAAGAAGAGGCCATATGAAGAAGATAAAACGAGCAACAACAGTTACAACAGTTGCTAGGAGACAGAATTTCAGATCTGCAGTAGGAGGTCAAAGTTCTTGCAGAAAGAGGTTGAGTTGATCTTGATCTTGGAGGATATTTGTCTGAGTCACTAGGTCATGGTATTCGTCAATTGAAGGATCTATAAGAAGAGAAGAGATTTACGGGTTTTCACCTCAAGAGGAGGGGTTTTGGCCCTGGCTTGTAACCTAGATACTGTGTCACTGTTCTTATTGTTTTTGGTAGTTGTTTGATGTATTTCAGATTATAATAATAAGGATCAAAGCTAGGAAGAAAAAGGTAACACAAACAATTATCAAGTTAAAGAGAATTTACACATTCATTGCCCTATTGAATTCTCAACATGGGATCAGAGATAATGTTGGCAAAGGGCATCACGAAGATCTCCTCTACAATGAAGAAGTTCATCAAGAAGTATTCCAAGATAGCAAGCTGTCTTAGGGAAGGTATCAAGAAAGCATGTCGTCTCTTATTTTCTTCAAAGAAGGTATCAATCAAGGAAAAGGATGCATGTCTCTTCTCGGCGCTCTTTGGCACATTCCAAGATGAAGACATTTGGGTAATTGATAGTGGTGCATCAAGGCACATGACTGGCCATTCCAAATGATTGAAGACCTTATCAAAAGGAAAATCCACTTATTCAGTGGAACTTGGAGATAACAAGAGCTATCCCGTGAAAGGTATTGGATCAATCTCTATAAAGCTGGAAGATGGAAGCAACATTCACCTCAACAACATTGTATTTGTTCCACGTTTGTACAAGAACTTACTTTCCATTTCAAGTTTAGAAGATAAGGGTAATAAAGTAGCCTTCGTTGATGGAAAGGTTGTTGTATGGAGTAAAGACTCGAGTATAGATCAAGCTAAAGTCATTGGCATTCAAGAAGGAAGACTCTACAGACTGGTATCTCATGTGGCCCAAGCCCTAGTTCACATTGAAATTAGTCCATGCGAACTCTGGCATAGAAGATTTCATCATCTACATTTCAAAATCCTTCCAACTTTGGGTTCCATAGTAGATAAAATTCCTGATATGAAGGAAATGTAAAGGATGTGCATTGGGTAAGAATACCAAGAGACCATTTGGAAGTAGTGCTTCACGATCAAAAGAATATTGGATCTCATTCAATCCGATGTATGTGGCCCTATGACTCCTAAATCACTTCGAGGTCATCTATATTATGTCACATTTATAGATGATAATTCAAGAAAAAACTGGGTTTACTTAACAAAAACCAAGGATGAAGTATTTACCAAATCTCAAGAATTCAAAGCTGAAGTAGAGAACCTTACAAAAAGAAGAATCAAGATACTAAGATCAGATAATGGAGGAGAATATACATCCAAAGAGATTATAGCATTCTGTAAGGAATCTGGGATTAAGAGGGAGTTGATAGTCCCATATAATCCTGAGCAAAATGGAGTTGCAGAACGAAAGAATAGATCCATTGAAGAAAGTGTAAAAGCAATTTTACACGATCAAGATCTACCTAAGTTTCCGTGGGGAGAAGCCACGAAGACAGTTGTATACATTCAGAATCAAAGTCCCCACACATCTCTAGACAACAAAACTCCGGAAGAAGTGTTCAATGGAAAGAATCCATTTATAGATCATCTCCGGATCTTTAGGTGACCTGTATATATCCATATACCAAAGGACAAAAGAAAGAAGCTAGATCCTTCAGGCATGAAGGGAACATTTGTTGGGTACAACAACTCATCGAAAGCTTATAGGATCTACATGAAAGATGGACAACACATAGAAGTCAGTCGTGATGTCATATTTGATGAAAGCATAGCATTCTAGCAATCGAACTTTCCATAGACTCTGATGATGAAGAACTTTCGATATTTGAGGAAGAAGTTGACGAGGGGGAAGAAGAATCACACCATGAAGAAGAAGGTCCTAGTGAGCCTGTTCAACCTGTGGTCATCCTTGAAACAAGAAAAAGACCTAATTGGTTGAAATCTACTCTACTTGATGCAGAAGGTCATGAGGCAACAAAAGGATCATTTAGAGAAAGTAAGAAAGCCAAGAGATATTTTGGGTATGCTGCATACATGACAAAACTGATAGAAGCAGAACCATCCACTTTTGAAGGGGCTATAAATAATCAAGAATGGAAAGATGCCATGAATGAAGAGTATCAATCTATAATGAAGAATGGAGTCTAGGAGATCATACCTAGGCCCAAGGACAAATCTGTGGATACTTACAAGTGGATCTATAAGATCAAACATGTGGCAGATGGAAGTATAGATAAGTATAAAGCAAGATTTGTGGCTAGGGGCTTCTCTCAACTTGAAGGCATTGGCTATGAAGAAACATTTTCTCCAACGGCAAGATATACAACGATTCGATCATTAGTCTCTCTGGTAGCATCAATAGGATGGAACATCCACCAAATGGATGTCAAGGCTGCATTTTTGAATGTTACAATAGATGAAGAAGTCTATATAGCGCAACCCTTGGGATTTGAAGTTAAAGATAGGAAGGCATATGTTTGCAGATTGAAGAAAGCATTATATGGCCTCAAGCAAGCACCAAGGGCATGGTATGCTAGAATGGATGCATACTTGCAAAGAATAGGCTTCACAAAAAAATTTGTTGATTTGAACCTATATATTAAGGTTGTAGATGGAGAACCTGTAATCATTCTTCTGTATGTAGATGATCTTCTCTTAACATGTGTAGAAGGTCGAATTGAAGAATGTAAGAAGCAATTAGCAACAGAATTTGACATGAAGGATCTTGGGATGATGCATTACTATTTGGGACTAGAAGTTTGGCAAGGACCTGATGAAGTTTATTTGGGTCAAGGAAAGTACGTGGTCAAGATGTTGAAGAGGTTTGACATGATGGATTGCAAACCTATGACCACTCCGATCATCACAAACTTAAAAAGACTAAGGAGTTTGGAATCAAGCCCTGTGGATCCTTCCAAGTATAAGCAACTTATTGGCTCATTGATGTACTTGGTGAATACTCGACCAAACATATCCTTTGCAGTAAATGTTCTTAGTCAATTCGAAGTGGAGCCGAAGCATGATCATTGGGTAGCAGCAAAACATATTTTGAGATATCTGCGAGGAACCATCCATTATTGTCTAAAGTATGAGAGAAGGAATGATGTCCAACTGATTGAATATACAAATTCTAACTAGGGAGGCAATGAGCAAGACGGAGAAGCACTACATGAGGATGTTTCAATTTGGGATCCTCCATGGTCTCATGGATGAGCAGAAAGCAGGACACAGTTGCTTTGAGTAGTGTTGAGGTTGAATATGTTGTAGCCTGTGAAGTAAGCAGAGAAGCAGTATGGTTGAGGAAGCTGCTATCTGACCTGTTTGAAGGACAGATGAACACTACAGTGATACATTGTGATAACACTATTTGTATATGTTTGTCTGAATATCTAGTGTTTCATGGAAAAACAAAGCATATAAACAACAAGTATCACTATATTCGAGAGCTAGTAAAAAATGGTGTGCTGCAGCTACAATATATCTCCACTAACGAGCAAATAGTTGACATATTGACAAAGTCACTTCCAAACAAGAAGCTTGTGTACTTGAGAGACAAGCTTGGTTTGGTTGATGTATCCTCCCCAATTGAGAGGGAGAGATAGGCACTGCATTCTTGTCTTCACTTGGGAAGAAAGAATAGAGGATTTGGTAACCATCTGGCATTCGAAACTCTTCGAGAATGTGATCGGGCATTCAAGATAAGGGTAGTCATGGATCGATATTCTTTGAGAACTAGCTATCCAAGATAAAGAATACTCCAAAGAAGGTTATACCCCGTGAACACCGAGGTGGAGTATGTACCTTGAGAGACAACGATTATGGTGTCTATAAATCATTGGTCTCACTAGCATTGTGCTCTGATCTTGTGGATAGAGCTGTTAGTCAAGGCCTTGCTATGTGACAATGTTGGTTAAATATGATGCTAGACAGATGGGTTACCAAGCCAACTCTTTTTATAAGATCTCTTCAAATTGAGAATGACCATGTACCACTTATGAATACCTCCCTATTTAAGAGGAAGTGTTGAAAAATGTGTAACTAGGTTCAGTCTTCATGAAGTATGAAATGTATAAAATGAAAAGAAATTATTATTATTATTGGAGCATGGGTATCATGTTCAAGTTCTTTTATTTTATAGTCAAGCACCCATTGAGTGCTTCTAGGGTTTGTCTTAGGCCTAAGAGTCATTGTCATATATTAAAGACCCAATGGGCACATTTTATCTTGTAAAGAAAAAATTATCTTTGTCTTTAGAGTGTCAAAATGCCCTCCAATATCAAGTCGGCCTAGAAGCTGTCAAGTCGGCCTACATGAAGAGCCACATCTACCCTTGAAGAGGCCTATCTATAGAGAGGAAATCGTCCTCCATTGTCATCACTTACTCAAATCTCATTCTATACAAAGAAGAGGACAAGAAGAAGGACAAAGTCGAAGTGTTTGGGCTAGCTTTCTCTCTCACGTGCAATTCAAAGCTAGGATTTTTTTTGTGCAAGGATCATCTCTGGTTCGATCTTGGAAGAAGGAGAAGAAAGAAGTCAAGCGACGGTCACTTAGGGTATATCTCTAGCCCTAAGTCCCAAGGAAAGGCAAGCGAAGGGAGGAAGAGGCCATACGAAGAAGATCAAAGGAGCAGTAGTTGCAGAGAGACAGAATTTCGAATCTGCAATAGGAGGTCGAAATTCTTGCAGTAGAAGGTCAAGTTGATCTTGATCTTGGAGGGTATTTGTCTAAGTCACTAGGTCATGGTATTCGTCAATTGAAGGATCTATAAGAAGAGAAGAGATTTAAGGGTTTTCCCCTCAAGAGGAGGGGTTTTGGCCTTGGCTTGCAGCCTATATATTGTGTCACTCTTCTTATTGTTTTTGGTAGCTATTTGATGTATTTCACATTATAATAATAAGGACCAAAGCTAAAAAGAAAAAGGTAACACAAACAGTTATCAAGTTAAAGAGAATTAACACAGTCATTGCCCTATTGAATTCTCAACACAGACAAGCATTACAATAATAATTTTATTTTTCTTCTTTACATCAATTACATAAAATCACAATTACACATGTCATTATGAAGACCAAACCTAGTTACACTTTTCAACAACGCCCACCTTGAAGAGTTTGTTACCACTCAAACTAGCAGGGGTCCTAAAAGGGGATCCTTGAAGGGCTACTACTAGGCTAAGGCAAACAATGGAGTGATAGCCCACTGTCACCTCGACTAAGGCTCCCTACTCTTTACGGACTTTCATCGATGGGAGGAGACCCATTATGATAAGGATCATGAAATGGATGGACCAATGATATGGCGAGGGGTGATCCTGGAAGCCTATTTTGTGGCTTGCTTGTCTTGGAAGACAAGATGGGATGCTCTCAAGGAAGGGCTTGGGGAGAATTTCAAGGTTTAGATTTTGAGTATGTGTCTTATAAAGGAGATCCCTAAGCCCTAGAATTCTTGTGGAAACTTGGGTTCCAAGTGATCTTTGAAGAATTAACCTTGATAGTGCATGGGACCACACGGGACCAAGTGGACCCGAGGTTAGGTCAAGGGGATAGGATTTAGCAACCAATGATATGTTTAACCTAATTAAGGAAGGGAAAGGGATCAATGAATGAATTTTCAATGAATTTCAATGCAAGGATCCCAGTGAGGTTTCTAGCCTAAGGGAAACCAAGGGCAAGAAATGGTCTTCAAGCTAGGGCTTGCGATATCTCAGGATCCCACTGTCAGAGTCTTATGAAAATGGGAAGGCTTCTTAAGGACACACCAGCGTAGTTGTGGACCAAAAATCGAAGTATTTGGATGGCTAGATTGTGAGATAATTGATGCCCTCGATGACCTAGAGGACTAGACCTAGAGAAGAGGAGAGGGGAGAAGGAAATAAGTTTAAGGTGATCACCTTATGGTGGACCAACGCCTAATCCTTTGGGGAGATTTGGAGTCAAGAGTAATTATGACTATGGACATTGAATTTTCTATGTCAAGGAGGCCTCAAAGACAACTTCGTATAACATTAGGGCAGCAACAAAAGCAGCTTCAAGAAGTTTATACTTCGTTTTGCAAGATTGATGACTTATCAAGATGAATTTCAATAAAGAAGCATCTCTAGGAACATTCACTCATAATACATGGCCCATACATGAAGCATCACTATCTAGAAATCGAATTTCCACAACTTTGCATAAATGGATGCAATAAATTAGTCCTAGTATAGCAAAATCCCCAACAACATTGTATGTGACAAGAAGAGAAAAGAAAATAGCATTAAATTGTACTTAAATGTATTAAGCGTATATCCAACCATCAAGAATTTGCCAATCAAGAAGCTCCAAGACAAGAGAAAATAATTCAAACATCAAAATTCATTCCATGATCCAAAATTCGTCCTCCAAGAAGGATAGCGAAATTGTCAAGAGAGATGTAAGTTCAATCCAATGATGATGCTAAAATGAATCCTCATCACTTCTATTTATACACCTCTAATGAGTTTGATTTAGCTAATTAGGCCTACATTAAGCCCTAAAATAAAATAATGTGCAAAATAACTAACTTTTGGTGACAAACCCACCAAACTAGCTCATAAACAAAAGAATAAGCCTCTTAAGAGGTCGAATGATCAATAACACATGTTGTTGGGCCTTCTAAGAAGCCTCATGAAGTCCATAAGTGCCATAATGATGAATAGGACTCCCAAAAGTAGTGGACAAGGGGTTGGCCCCTTGTTCTCCAATAATAAACCTGTGGTGCTCCCAATGGATGTGGGGGCACACAAGTAATCTCATGGGTCTCCAAGTAGATTGAAGATGCATGTAAACCATCTGTAAGGGCTCAAATGATGGTGTAAGTGATGCCACATCAGCATACAAGTCCTGGATCATCTGCCAAGTGCATGGTACAACTATGGGGTTGACTGGGCATGGTGAACCAAGTGCATTTTCCTTGTCCAATAGGTGAATCTCGAGCAATCTCTGAACATCTTTGGGGATCCATGGAGTGTTGTCTACTGTTGTGGAGTCCCATGTCTCTCTAAAAACACCCTACATGTGTCAATCTATCCCTCTGAAGGGTTATTACCTTGTATAGGGAAACCAAACCCATAATGGAGACCATCTGCAATCCTGCACAAGATCCAATGCATCCCCTAGCCTTCCAGTACAACAAGTCATTTAAGGGAATCGAGTTAAAGAGCTTACAAACCATGGACAACAAGTGGGCACTTCATAATGGCACACTCTTCCATAGTGGCTTTTGGCATGTACTAATGTCTCCAAGCTCCAAAGGAGGTTAACCAAGTACCCTACTACGTGGTTTATATACCTTTAGATGGGATAGTATGTCCAATGTACATCCGTCAAATGGTGATGGCATGTGATAAAGAGATGAATGGAATAAGGAATGAAAGGGGTAATCTTGGGCCACATGTCAGGATCCAAGGGTAGCTAGTAAAAGGAAGCCCACAATTGGGTATATAATGTATAAGAGGGAGCAATTGTGGTGCATGTGGTGCCCCGACTTTGATTTTTCCACCCTCTTTATATGCCTTTTTCCTTTTATGATTTTTCTTTGATTCACTAATCAGGTCTCAAAGGATAAGAGCATGATGTGTAAGGTATAGCAGTGGATTATCCCTTTTAAGGCAGGGTGGTTCATTTCCCACCAGTGGTTGGGACCATCATAGGTTTCTGAATGATAAAAGAGGCTCATCTAGGGCCTATAGGAACCAAGGTGATGGCCTTGGGGACGGGGTAGAGCTCATGCATTGGCTTTTTCCCACGTGCTAAATGTGTTTGATCTGACCATCTTTTGCATTTTGTGGTACATTTTCCTGTTGAATGTGGCGAATTATGCTTTTACTTTTCTTTTCAGCTGCATCAACTTCTGGGTCATCGTTTCAGGCCCGACCTAAGGTGTGGGCAAGGGGAAGGGGAGGCTCACCTTATGTGGACCCAATGGAGGGATGTGGACCTAGGTGGGAGAAATGATGAATGGAGTTGTGATGAATGGAAAGGGAGTAATGTATGTGGATGAGGGAGCGGGACCACACAAACAAAATTGAGGTTTCCCGCGTAATACCACCCTAAAATCCAAAGGTCAGTAAAGGAGATCCCACGGGACTAAGATCCAAGTGTAACATCCAAAAGCAATCTAGGGGACAAAAGAGTGGATCCCCCCATTAATCCATGCCTAGAAGTGTCCATGATAAGCAAACTACAATACTCAAGTACCAAATGACAAGGCATACCTTTAGGTTTGGGAGGCCCACCTTCAAACATATGATCATGACAGATTGGTGAGGGACCACATGGCCGGCTCAGGTGGCAGCTAAATAGCACAACGAGCTAGTTGGTTGCTGCAACGGGCTGTTGGCTGTTGGTTAAGGACTATCTTGGAGAATTTTCTACTAGGCATATCACCCACAAAATGGTGGGTAACATTTGGCTCCAACTGGGATGTCATCTCCAGAAAATGAAGTCCTAGAAGTGTTAGGCTTACTAGATCATCCTCTGCTGCAGTAACACCAACTTGACCAAGTTCATCACGACGCTGTGTGAACTTGCTCAGGTAATGTGGTATTGTGTCGCCCTTCTTCATCTTGATATTCCGAAGCTTGTCCTTCAGTTCCAGCTTCCTGTGTCACTATTGTTTTGGAACAAATCTATCAATATGGAGTCTCTTTCCCGTGGAGATTCGAGACAATATGGTCTTGAACTCTCTCCAAGATGATCCTCCTCACCTTTACTACACACTTCTTCCATTATGCTAGAACTTGAGCATCAAATGTTGGAGGCTTCAGGATATCATTACCTACGAATTCCTTCAGCCCATTATCTTCCAACACTGCCTCCATCCTGTCCTTCCAAGCAACATAATTTGAACTACCCTCAAGGGTATACTCGAGTCTCAGTCCATAGAAAGCCATTCTGCTGGCTCTGAAGAATTAATCTTGCAAGTTCGATCCACCTGCAAAGAAAACTTCGAATTTTTTTCTCTACTGTGATTCCTGCTCTGATACCATGTAGAAATTTAACGTGTAGCTTCAAAATTGCTCATGAAATTTACTAGATCATAAGACTTGAAGCTACTCTACTCATCTGCAGAAAGTAAATCACGATCGAGAACACAAATCATTAACATGCATCAAGATTCAACACACATACACAAAGATTTATCTAGGGGAAAGCAACTACTCAAAACCCTTTACTATCTATATTGCATTAATCAAAGAATAGAAAAGAAATACAATGCTTGCTCAAGCCTGAGCAACCCCTACACTAGTGTAATCTATCCCACTACCTCACACACTAACTCAAGCCAATACTTAGCCAATTTTTCAGCCTGTCAAGATCCTATTTCCTTGCGCTGTTTGATGAGGAATTAGCCCCCTATTAATTAGGGAAATTACTCATTGAGAATTGTGCAAATCCTTTAGGCCCTTCTTTGACTACATGCACCACCTGTACAACTTGGAAAATTCTACTAGTGATATTACACTACCCTTGAACTCCAATCTCAACTGGGTAACTCGAATTCTCTACATGCATGAGTTAATTTAGGCTGATTGATCAGTTAACTAGATGATCACTTTGTGTGAAAAACGTTACACACCCTTGATTGAACCTCCACTAATTCTACTAACAGTGAGAACTAGTTACACATACAAAAACTCAAATTAATTGAAATAGATTGCTACAAATTAGCAATCAATCATATAGAACTAAACTCAAGTGTCTCCAACTCAAATTAACTGAGTTAACTGAGTGACAAGAGCTATGTGACCTCAGTTAACTACCTCCAAGTATTCTACCAAAATTGAAATTCGAATTTCTCCTAATTTAATCAAAGGGAGAATTAAATTAGGATTTTCTTGTTGCATTTTCAACGAGTGTGACTTGGTTAGGAGAGGTCAGAGCAAGTTGTAGAGGGAGATAGTGAGTCTCCGGAGTATTTTGATAGTGGAGATCAATATTTGTCGGAGGTTTTCCACTCTATGGCAACCAGTTGTAATTCTCTATAATCTTAGTTTTCCCTTCAGGGTTTTTCCCGAGATTATTGTCCAAAA
This sequence comes from Pinus taeda, assembly GCA_000404065.3. Classification (NCBI taxonomy): domain Eukaryota; kingdom Viridiplantae; phylum Streptophyta; class Pinopsida; order Pinales; family Pinaceae; genus Pinus; species Pinus taeda. Next base: position 86,606 of record APFE030197130.1, on the reverse strand, counting down.
ATAACGGTGTCAAAACTATTATGTGTGTGCACATTATTTCTTAGTTCCATTGTTTTATTCTCCGCAACATATTTAATTTGTGAAGAATTGTAGTGTGAGTTTATTGATATCTGTATTAAATTAATTACAGAAGACAAATAAACTACATAAGTTAGGAGATAAATTCCGAGTTGCTGCAATTCATGGAAATTTCACATGGTATCAAAGCATATCAAATTAGAGCATCTCTAGAGTGAAGTTGGTGCAAATCAGAGGGAGATCAGTGTACTGAAGAGTAGATCTGCGCGGGCTAGCTAGGCAATGCATGTTTCAAAGGTAGTAGTTCGATTTCCAGTCCATGGAAGTGATCCGGAGGAAGCATGAATTGTCTCAGTGAACAACAACAAGTGGTGAGGTTGCTAGAAAGGATTTCTAGAGGCAAATCTAATTTCATAAAGCAGATCTAGTGCAAAGGATTTGTAGCAAAAGGGTTTTGGAGGAGCAAATTAGCGCAGGGCCTAGAAGAGAAAGCACACGAGGGTTTTTACCCAGTTTATTTATTTTCTCCAATGTATTTGAGTTCACAGATTTTCCAGAGATGGCCGCAGCAGGATTGAGAGATGAGGACAGGTTCAAGGGAGCCTCCAACTTTGGTATGTGGAAGGCCAAGATGTTGTTTCTATTGGACGAACACAGTCGGGAGGAGTTTGCTACAACAGCCATTGTTGTGCCATTAGATCCCATCCAGTTTCATGAATACAGGAACGACAACGCCAAGGCTAAGAGGATGATTCTTGATGGAGTCAAGGATCACATCGTTCCCTATATCACAGAAAAGGGAACAACGAAGGAGATGTGGGATGACATCGTCAAGCTATACCAAGATCTGTCAGAGAACCAAAATATGATCCTCAAAGAGAAATTGAGGACCCTCAAGATGAACAAGGGCGAAGATGTGACCACCTATCTCACCAAAATTTAGCTTGTCAGAGACAAACTTTTTAGCAGTAGGAGAGAAACCAGCAAATGATGAGCTAGTGTGTATAGCACTCAACGGGTTTACCAAGGAATGGCGTACATTCATCGAGGTGATTTCTGAGCGAGATACACTTCTAGGATGGGAATGCCTATGGAGTGCTTTCAATCGAGAGGAGTTGAGGCTTAGCTTAGTCGAAGGCATTACCAGCAGTAGTGGTAAGGCAGCGAAGTCGAAGTAGGAGCAAGAGAATGTCGCTCTTGCAGGGAAAGGATAAGTGAAGAAGGGTCCTAACCAGGGACAAGACTCTAAAGGAGAAAAGGACTTGTCGAAGGTCAAGTGTTTTAGTTGTGGTGAACTTGATCAATATGTCAGCCAATGTCCTAAAAAGGACAACAAAAAGAAGCAGACAGTTGCTTTAGCAGAGATCAAGGATTTGTCTTCCAGATTGGAAGATGAATTCACACTTATAGTAGCACTAGACTCAAGAGGAGGAGTATGACACTCCAGTATTCTAGATTGGGCAGGGTCCTAGGAAGGACCAACAAGGAGGTCTAGATCATAGCCAAGGAGGGCTTGATTAGTAAATAAGAGCCAGTTGTTGTGTAGGTGATTTCTCAGGTGGACCATCACATTTTCTATAGGAGCCCAAGTATCATAGTGTTGAAGTTTCTAAGTCTACTTAGTTAGAAACCCTCCATGCACTTTATCTGATTTATTCCTACCTACTTGCTATGTTACTTAACAAGTTATTTATGATGTAAATACCGAAAATAAATACTAGTGCATGCTCAACATATTACAGATCAACAACTAAAGGAAACATAAACAATCACACCATATGATACAATTATTTTTGGACCAATGTCCCCGGAAAAACCCATTGTGGGAAAACTGGTGCAACTATCTGAGGGTTTTCTTATTAAGCAATATCAGAGTACAATCTAGGTGTTGAAACTGGCCTACCGAACAGAAAATTTCCTTGGCAGTAATATCTCTCAGTTTCTGACAAATCTCCTGGCTGAAACCCCGGATAATCCTTCCGACAGCTACTCAACACCAATCTGCCCCAAAAACCCCAGCGTCTGCCCTTTCTGGACTGCGACAACCCCTCTCTGCCCAGTGTTGGCCCTAGGTCACCCTGAATGGTCTACGTCAGCCTTCTGGCCCTCTGCATCAGCAACACTGGCCTCTCTGAGGCTCTGCGCAACTCCCGGCTGCCTCTGCATGGCCCTGTGTGAGCCCTGGCGGCTACTGCGTCACTCTCTCTGGCTACTTGCTGCTCTTCCGGCACTATCTCTGCCTCTCTATCTCTTTGTACTCAATGCCCCTCAGCTGCAACTCCCGATCACTAATTCTATCTCTCTTAGCAAACCCCACTCTAGAGAATAAAATGACTGATCACTCTAGTGTGCTCTCCAAATGACCCTCAAGCCTCCTCTTATACTTTTCCTGTTGATATATCAACAATCGAGATTAAGTCCCTAATCAACGACTAAGATTAGATCTGGCTTGATCCATGTCTTTTGGACGATTCTAACATAGTTTCATACTAATACACATTAATATTTTATTTTCCCTAAGGCTAGACTTAGGGACTCCATTAAAAATATTAATTATTTTAATATCTCCTGAACTGTTTAGAATCTGCCCAAACCCTTTCTGGGTATTGGAGATCTCATGTGCCCCAACCTCTCCACCAATTTTTGTGGCTAGAGCACATCCGATGCTACCCCAAATCAACACTCCTCTTAGCGAGGACTGTGCTCTAACAATGCTCCTCACTGAGTATTACTCTGATCATCCGACATCAGTCCCTGTGCTGATGCTAGGGTTGCTGCCCACCATCCTTTGCACTGTTGTATCCTGTATTGTTGCCCATGGTTCTGCCACTGCCACTGCTGCATCCGTATGACAGCTCCCTCTGCATCTGTGCTGCTGCTAGTCCTTTCTCCCAACACTGCATTCGCACTGCACCTCTCATCGCGTTGCATCATGTTTCCTATTGCCGCACTGCAACTCAGTTAGTAAGAAGTAAGTAATTGATCTCCCAACTGACCTCTCTATTGGGCTAGAGACCCTCCTGATGCTGAAGCTCCCTCTGCCGCTAACAAGTGCTCACTCTCTGACCTTTGCGTTGTTGCAACAACTCCCTGCATATTGCACCGTTGCACACCTCTCTGTGCCATCCTGCACTGGTGCAACACTCCTGTGCCTCTCACACTGCTGCAGCCTGCTAGCCTTGCGTTGTCTCGGGACTCCTGCACTGCAACTCTCTCTGCTGCTCCATCCGCATCTGTCTCTACCCGACTCAGCCAGTCCTACTACTCCTCTTCGGGGCTCCCGTAGCAAGGTCTAATCCAAGAGGCTGAGTACCTCGAGGATCCTGCCCCTCATCGCCTATAGTCCGCCTGACTACAGCTTGATGTCTCCCCACTTCCGCTCAAGTGGTGCGTGTGCACTCATGGCAGAGTCATCGTCTGTCAAAACTTTCTTTTCTGCCCATGTTGGCGCTGCCTTAATCTCAAAAGACTCTCCCTTACTCTTCTTCCTCAAGCACTGGGTCACATAATGACCCAACTCCCCATAATGGAAGCACTTGATCTTGGAGAGATCCTTCTTCTTCCTCTTTTCCTGCTTTCCCTCAGATGCTAGGGCAACATCTTCCTCCTCCTGCTTGACTTTGATCCCCTTGCTGCTGTTACCCGTCTTCAACTATCGTCGGATCTCTTCCTCGCGAAGAGCCGCCCACATCTCATCCCAAGGTGGAAGTGTCCTTTTTCCCAGTATTCTCTGGAAAAATACCTCCTAGTCTTCTAAGACTGCATTTAGGGTCATCCTCACCATCAACTCCTGATCCGGCGTGGCTTCTATAGCAGTCAACTGATCTCGGATCTCATTCAGTCCTCCGAGCAAGGTGTCGATGGGTTCTCCCTTCTTCATCTGATACGACCTCAACTGATTCTCTAGTAACATTCTTGTCTGCACAGAAGTATGCTGGTACAATTTCTTGAGGGCCTCCCACATCTCATATGTCGTTTCCTTCTTGGCAATGTGTGGTACTACATGGTCCTTGACCCCGCCAAGGATGATGCTCTTGGCCCTCACCATTGCCTCCTCGTACTTGTCGTTATCATTGGGGTCGACTGGGATAGCTACAACCTTCAAGGCGAAGTTCTTGACACGAATTCTGTCAAGTACGGATAAGATTCTGGGCTTCCAGACTGTGAATTTCGACGCTCCGTCCAGTCTATCTTGGTCTCTTACTCCATGTAGTACCATGATGCTCTTCTACTTCCCTCCTGGAAGTTCTCTATTCGACCCCTCCATGTCTCTACTTCCCTTCTGGAAGTTCTCTTCTGGAATCCCTCCGAGTCCCGAGTTCCCTTTTGGAAATCCTTCTACCGTTGTCGAGATGACCCCTACTCTGATCGTCTTATGCAACCGCACCACTGGTCCGGGTTCCTCGGCTAGAAACTCTCGGTAGAAACCCCCTCCTCTTGGCCTTGCTCTGTCAGTTACTATTCTGACTACAGTACCTCACCAACTCCACTCTGCAATATTCCCGCAACCTTCTAAACCCCAGCAACCTGAAGGTGAGAGCTCCTAGGCTCTGCGCAATCCCAGCACCAGCAACCCGGCCTCCTCATCCTACTGCATCACCCCTCCTAGATTTTGCGTGGCTCTGCGTGAGGCTCCCTTTGCCTTCCTTAGCCTCTGCGTTGCCTGGCTCACCCTTGATGACGCAGGCACTGCATCACCCTTCCCTTATTGTTGCTTTGCTAGAAACAGCTTTTGTCACCTCAAGACAACTATTTTCTACTACTATTGCTCCGCTCGGCTGATGTCCTTAGTCCTCCCGTAATCTGCAATCACGCTTTGATACCATGTTGAAGTTTCTAAGTTTACTTTTAAAAACCCTCCATGCACTTTATCTTATTTATTCCTACCTACTTGTTATGTTACTTAAGTTTTTTACAATGTAAATACCGAAAATAAACACTAGTGCATGCTCAACATATTACAAATCAACAATTAAAGGAAACAAAAACAATAACACCATATGACACCATTATTTTTGGACCAATGTCCCCGGAAAAACCCAATGTGGGAAAACCGATGCAGCTATCTGAGGGTTTTCTTATTAAGCAATATCAGAGTACAATCTGGGTGCCGAAACTGACCTACCCAACAAAGAATTTCCTTGGCAGTAATACCTCTCAGTTTCTGACAAATCTCCTAGTTGAAACCTCGGATAATCCTTCCGACAACTCCTCAGCGCCAATCTGCCCCAGAAACCCCAGCGTCTGCCCTTTCTGGACTGCGTCAGCCCCTCTCTACCCAGCGTTGGCCCTGCGTCACCCTGAATGGGTCTGTGTCAACCTTAGGAGGCCCTGTGTCAGCCTTCTGGCCCTCTACGTCAGCAACGTTGGCCTCTCTAAGGCTCTGCGCAGCTCCCGACCGCCTCTGCTTGGCCCTGCATGAGCCCTGGCCCCTGGCGGCTACTACGTCACTCTCTCTGGCTACTTGCTGCTCTTCCGACACTATCTCTACCTCGATGTCTCTCTGTACTCAATGCCCCTCAACTAGAACTCCCAATCACTGATTCTATCTCTCTTAGCAAACCTCGCTCTAGAGAATAGAATGACTGATCACTCTGGTGTGCTCTCCACGTGACCCTCAAGCCTCCTCTTATACTTTTCCTGTTGACATATCAACGATCGAGATTAAGTCCCTAATCAACGGCTAAGATTAGATCTGGCTTGATCCATGTCTTTTGGACCATTCTAACATAGTTTCATATTTATACACATTAATATTTTATTTTCCCTAAGTTTAGACTTAGGGACTCCATTAAAAATATTAATTATTTTAATATCTCCTAAACTGTTTAGAATCTTCCCAAACCCTTTCTAGGTATTGGAGATCTCATGTGCCCCAACCTCTCCACCAATTTTCATGGCTAGTGCACATTCGATGCTACCTCAAATCAACACATAGTAGCAGTGAGATTGACACAAGTTGCAGTGATAGAAACAATGCAGAGACAATAGGGAGGCAGTGCGAATTGGCCAGTTGCAGAGAACAAGGTGTAGTTCCAACCAGAGAGTCTCCAGCACAGGGGCATCAGTAGTGTCAGATCTGAGTAGTGCAGTGGAAGCATAGTTTCGTTCAGCTACAACATGTAGGAGGTGAATTAGAGGAGAGCAGAGATAGCATGGTGGACAGTGATTGTCGAAGTATTTTCTTCGCTGAGATTTTCAGTTTCTCAATGAAAGAGGGATATCTATTTGCAGATGGAGGATGCAGTCTCTCCAGTAGTGCGAATTGACTAAGGCAGAGGGAGTTGTCAGGGCAATGAAGTAAGTTACTAGTCAAAATTGTTTGCAGAGGAGAAGCGGTTCCTAGTTTGATGGTTCCATTTCCAGTGGAGGCTGAGTTATTTTCCCAGCAGTGCGAGTTAGCTGGAGATTATCAAAATGCAGATACAAAGGTCGATTCAGGGTCTCAGAGGGAGGTTGAGTTGATAATGGCAACCAATTTATGAGAGGCCTAATTTATGGAAACCAATTGTATCAAAGATGTCAGACATCAGTAGCGTGGATCAGTTCGGCTACAACATGTTCCCACAGATCAACAGGTTGTTGATATACTCACAAAGGCCTTGGAAATGGCCAAGTTTGTATAATCCAGGGAGAAGATGGGAGTAGTGGAGAACACCTTCCTCACTAAGAGGGAGTGTTAGTTTTGGGGGTAGCAACGGAGAGGAGTTCTAGTCTCTATGGTGTCTAAGAGGCTAAGGAACACGAGATCTCCAAAACCCAAAATATATTTTGCGAGTTTCGACTTAAAAACACCTCAATTAGATTAATTGACCAATAATTAAATATTTCCTAAGTCTAACTCAGGAAAACTAGTTAATTAAATCATATTAATTGAGGAAGGTCGATTTTGCTCTAGAGACTTCCAGAAAAGTAATTTGATTGAGTGAAGATGATCTTAGCCATCGGTTGAGTTGTGATAGTGGTTGTTGAGAATCCAACGAGAGATTATATGAGTAGGTCGAAGGGTTTGAAGAAGATACAGCTGAGAGTTCAAGCTGTTCGACTTAGCCAGTTGCAGTGATTCAATAAGGGCATAGTTGAAGCTAGGGAGACACCAAGCAATGGGGTTTCACCAGAGATATTGGAGGAAATTTTCCGGAGAAAATTTCCACAATGTTTCTAGTTTCTAGAGGCCCGAAGGAGATCGATTCAGTCTGTAGAGAAGGAGGTCGATTTAGTAGTGCAAGATAGCCATTTAATCCAGTGTGAGTTTCATGAGAGACCACATTTCAGTTGCTAGTTGTCAAAACTATTTATCAAAGGAAGAGCGAGTGGGTTTGGCAACTACAAGAGGCAGAACGACTTGCAAGGAAGGCTTTCCAAAGGCTATGTGAATTATTCTAGAGCTATCCATGTGCATTCCAGCCAGGTAGTGTGAATAGCCAAAGGAGTGTGAGTTGGTTAGGAGAGGCGAGATTGAGTTGCAAAGGGAGACAGTGAGTCTCCAAAGTATTTTGATAGTGGAGATCATTATTTTCCGGAGGTTTCCCATTCTACGGCAACTAGTTGTAATTCTCTATATTTGCTTAAGATAATAATAAAACTCTCATCTACTGCAATGGTTTTCCTTTTGGGGCTTTTCCAAGGAGGATTTTCCAAAAATAATGGTGTCAAAATTATTGTGTGTGTGCATTATTTCTTAGTTCCAGTATTTTATTTTCCGCAAGGTATTTAATTTTGTGAATAATTGAAATGTGAGTTTATCGATATTTGCCTTAAATTAATTTACAGAATACAAATAAACTGCATAAGTTAGGAGATAAATTTCCAGTTGTTTAAGTTCGTAGGAATTTCACAGTAATGACATAAGAACATATATTCGGTCTGGTGTTGACCAAATACATAAGAGAGCCAATTAGCTACCTATATAAAGTGGGGTTCACTGCCTCTGACTTGGAAGCATCACTTTTCTTCCAGTTGGTCACCATTGGCATAGCAATAGGCTTGCAGTCCTACATCTCGAATCGCTTCAGGATCTCCACAACATACTTCCACTTAGGAAGATCAACCCATCTCTCTACCACACCTCTAGCCCAAAAACGTAGTGCATCAACCACATATCAGATCCCCCTTGCAATCTATAATGAACTTCTATGAACCTATAAGAAACAAGTCATCTACATATAACACAAGAATTAGTGGCTCTCCCTTGACCAATATGTAATACAAGTTTGACTCGACATTGTTCTTAGTGAAGCTCATCCCCCGCAGATAGTTGTTTGTTCTAAAATACCATGCATGTGGTACTTGCTTGTGTCCATACAATGCTTTCTTCAATCTGCATACATGAGAATCCCTCCCACGCACTTCAAATCCCTCCATTTTCTCTATATAGACCTCCTCCTCAATCACACCATTAAGAAATGTAGTCTTGACGTCCATCTGATGGATCTTCCAACCCATATCTGCAACAATGGAAATCACGACCATAATGGAGGAATACTTGGCTACGAGGGCAAATGTCTCATCATAGCCAACTCCCTCTCTTTGAGAGAAACCCTTAGCCATGAACCAGGCTTTGAACTTCTCAACAACACAATCAACAGCGTGTTTGATCTTCTAGATCCACCTGGATCCCACCACTAATTCCAATTCAAGTTATGGCATAACCTCCCATACATTATTCTTCACGATGGAAGAGTACTCTTCCACCATGGCATCCCTTCACAGTTGTTGCTTTGTTGCTCAAATGCCTCCTGAAAACTAGAAGGCTTGGCCTAAATCAACTCGCTCATAAGAGCCATGTAACTGGAAAATCTTTGTGGTGGTCTGCTCTCCTTGACTAAAGTCCTAAGAGCATCCACCTACTACTAAGCTTCCCTTAAGTTACACTCTGCTTTCAGCCTCTTCTTCCTGGAAGTGTCAACTTGGGTAAATGGAGCATCCCACTTCTCCTCATGGTGTCATGCAATCTGTAATGGTTGTCTCCCTTCTTCCTTTGGTGCTTCCTGCCCCTGAACCCCTGCTGCAGTTGGCACTGAGCCACAAGACTTTATAAAAACCCTGTCCTCGTCAAATTTCACATCCCTCCACACCACTATCTTCTTGAGTGCAAGAATGTAGGCTCTGTAAACCATTGAGGTCTCACTATATCCAACGAAGATACCCCTCTTTGCAGTAGGCTCAAGCTTCGTCCTCTTCTCTAACGAAACATGGAAATAAACCAAGCACCCAAAAATGTGAAGACACCCAACCTCTAATTTCTTCCCCGTGAATGCCTCTTCAAGGGTCATCCTCCCCAACACTTTGTGTGGACTCCTGTTTTGCAAATAAACTATTGTGTTACACACTTCTTCCCATAAGAACATAAGCAGATCCTGATCATGCAAAATTGTTTTCGTTGCCCCAACAATGGCTTTGTTCTTCCTCTCTGATACTCCATTCTGTTGTGGATTATATGGAACTATCCACTCCCTCTTAATTCCAGAATCTGCACAAAATTCCTTAAAGACATTCGAGCTACTCTCGCCTCCATTTTCAAATCTAAGCATCTTGATCTTTCTCCCCGTCTAATTCTCCACAAGATCTTTAAACTCTTGGAATTGACTAAAGACCGAGTCCTTGGTCTTCATAAAATAGATCCATGTTTTCCTAGAATGGTCATCTATGAAGATCATGTAGTAGTTGAGCCAGTGTTGCGAAAATCGTGATATAATCTCGATAATATCGAAAATCGCGGTTTTTTGAAAATGGCAATATTATCGCCCGATTAATACGTTGATTTTTTTTTCGCAAAAAATCACGAAATAATCGCGATTATTATGAATTAATTGTGATTCGATCTGAAATAATCACGGGGGTGGCAGACAATGGGTTTTATAAGGCAAAAAATGATTTTTTTTTTCATTTTGAACGTGGATTGGGAGCTGAGGAGGAGAAAAAACCCTGGTGGATTGGATGTTGAGGAGGAGAAAAACCTTGGTGGATTGAGAGTTAAGGAGGAGAGGAACCCTAAAAGGCAAGAGAACTTCGCATTTGGATCAAATTTCTCTGGCAAACCGTGGTTTCCATATATGGGCACCAAATTTGGCCATTTTGTTTTGGTTTTTTTCTTGTTTTTGCTTGGGTTTCTATAACCCATTGTTTTTCAAAGATTTTTGAGTGGATTTGATAGTCTATTTTTTTCATTTTTGTTGCATAGAGTGGAGAGAATTCATTTTGGATTGAGTTGAGGTTTTTTTGTTTGTTAAATTGTCAAAAATTCAATGTGTTTTGTCATGTATGTAATTTTTTTTTTTAATTTTTGTAACTTGCAATTCTTATTGTGCCATAGGTTCAACTTCAAATTTCAAACTTCATCTTACATTAAAACTCAGGAGTTCAACAAAGTTACAAACATGCAAGGAAATTGGACCCTCTGTGGGAATTTGGTGAACCTGGTAGAGGGTTTGATAGAATGAACTTGAATTGCAAGTTGTGTGGACATCATATGTCGGTGGGGTTTATAGATTGAAGTATCACCTTGCACAAATACAAATGCAAAAATCATCCGAAGAGCCATGAGATCATTGGAAGAATTACAGCATGAGAGAGAGGCCAAAGCAGAAATGAAAAAACAACTAGCAAGGAGGGTGTTAGGCTCAAGTGAAGATGGAAGTGGCACTGGTTCTACTTCAGCATCAATATCTACAACCAACCCGGTAGTTGCCTCATCATTTTTTGTTCCTAGAACCACACCTAGTTCACAACCATCTATCACTTCAATGCTTAAAAAAACAAAAACAAAAAAACAAGCTGACAAGTTGTTGGGCAAATTTCTCCTTTGGAGTGATATTCCTTTCAGCGTTGCAAGGAACAATCCATTTTTCCAGACTGTTGTTGATGCTATTGCAACTATTGGCCCAAGGTACAAAATCCCTTCTTATGATGACTTTAGAGGTCGGATTCTTCAAGATGAAAAGGTTGACTGCACCAAAAGATTGGAGGAGTTTAGGACATCATGGGCACAAACAGGATGCACTATGATGTCAGATGCTTGGACCGACCAAAAGGGGAGAACCCTTATAAACTTCTTGGTTAGTTGTCCCAAGGGGACAATGTTTATGAAATCTATTGATGCATCTTCACATATCAAAGATGAAAAAACTTTATGTGATTTGCTGGATGTGTTTATTTTGGAGGTGGGTGCAGAACATGTTGTCCAAGTCATAACGGACAATGCTGCAAATTATGTTGTTGCTGGCAGAATGCTTATGGAGAGGCATCTTACTTTATTTTGGACACCTTGTGTTGCACATTGTATTGACTTCATGTTGGAGGACATAGGAAAAATTTCCTTTGTCAAAGATATTGTTGACTCATCAAAGAGCATTACAAAAGTTATATATAATCATACATCTGTGCTTAGCTTGATGAGAAAATTCACCAACAACAAGGAGTTGGTGCGCCCCGCCATTACACGGTTTGCCACCAATTTTATATCTCTTCAATCCCTCTTGAATTCAGAGTGGCGTGCTTTGACAATGAACTGCAAACCGGAGGGAGAGGCAATATGCAGATTAGTTTCATACCAGGAAGACTTCTGGGCGGGAGTGCAGGAGGTGTGCACCGTTACTGAACCTTTGGTAAAATTTCTTCGATTAGTTGATGGTGAGAAGCCCGCAATGGGATATTTGTATGAGGCCATGGATAGGGCCAAAAAATCCATTCGGGCCTCCTATGATGATAAGGGAGATGAGGGGTTTTAGAAACAACTCCTCCTATGGGAAGTGATTGATGAACGATGGAAAAACACACTCCATTGTCCCATTCATGTTGCATGGATCTACCTGAACCTTGCATTTTCTTACCCATGTGGGTTTGTATTTGATGCTGAGATCATGGATGGATTCTTAATCCGTGTTCAGAGGATGGTGCGATCTCTAGCAGAACGTGCAGAAATCTCCAAAGAAATAGAGACATACAAAATGGCAGGTGGCACATTTGGCTTTGATATGGCTGTGACTAATATGACGACTAAAATGCCAGGTATTTTTTAGTTTGTTTCAAATTTCATTGTCTCTTCAAGTTCATAACTTCATACTTTGCTTCAACTTTCAAATTTCATTTTTTTCTTATGTTTATTTAAAATTTCATTTGTAATTTTGTTGTAGATGCATGGTGGAGAATCTATGGTGCCATGGTATCCCATCTGCAAAAGCTTGCCATTCAAATCCTCATTCAAACATGTAGCTCCTCGGGATGTGAGCACAACTAGAGTGTATTTGAAAAAATACACAACAAGAAGCGCAACAAGTTAAACTTAAAACTTAAAATATTGCAAATTTCCAATTAATTTTTTGAATTCATTAAACAATATTTTTTTTATAATTATTATTTTATGATCTTTGTATAGGTTGGAGTCCCCGTGACTTAATGACATGGTCTACGTCTATTACAATCTTCGATTGTGGGTGAGGCAACTTGAGAGGATACCTGATATGGAGGCCATCTCATTGGATGGGATTGACACCACTGCTGCATGGAGGGTTGAGGTCGAGAGGCCTCTCATGGAGTCTGCCAATGATTGGTTAGAGCAGGAGGTAGTGGAAGGCATAGAGGGGGAGGAGGAGGAGAAGGAGGAGCAACAGGAGGAGGAAACACCACCTACCCGGGCTATTCCTGCCACCAGTAGAGAACGTGGTCTACCTCCTGTAGCTCCTAGTTATTCAGCTTCTAGAGCACAGCAGAATCCACTGCCAACTCCACCGACATCTACATCTAGAGGGAAAGGGAAAGCCATTGCATTTTCTCGCAAGAGGGGCAGAAGAAATCAGTAGTATTAGTTATTTGGTTCATTTCATTGTATATGACATTATGACTCATGATATGAGATACATTATTATATTTTTTGTTGATATTTTGAGGCTGAGTTGGGACTCAGGAGTCATGAATTACTATTCAGGACATGATTCACTGTTATGTGTGATGTAGCACTAGAAATGATATTACGCATCTTATATATTAGTTCTTTTATCATATTTATGTGTCAATGTATTTATTTTATGTTGTAGATGCTGTTAAAAAAATTGAAAAAAAAATGAATATTTTTGTATTTTACGATTTTTTCCCGATTTTTACGATTTTTTCTGATTTTTTCCCCTCGCCGAATTAATCCCAATAACAATTATCGCAACATTGAGTTGAACACTCTAATAGACACGACTGACATGGGCTCACATACATCTGAATGGATCAAGTCCAAGATCCCCTTGGACCCACTATCACTGTTGGGAACCACAATCTTAGTGTACTTTCCCATGGCACACCCCTTGTACATGTCATGTTGATTTGTAGGAAATTAGGGAACCCAGTCACAGCCTGCCTATGCACTTTGACTACTTGGATTTATTTTAGAGGCTTGACTCTAATACCCCATGTTAGTTTCTATAAGCGCAACCAAACAAGTAATGTGCAAGTAATTTTTTATACCCAAAAACTTATTTTTATTGAAAACCCAAGAAAAATTAGATTTGAAATCTATGCACAATTGACACAGTGAAGTTCCTAACAAATTATGCACAAAAGAAACACGAAATCTAAGCACATAACATTTTACATTGCTTAGGAAAAACTAGCAAAGAAGGTTTTTATTAAGCTTCAGAGATAAATTGGGAAAATATTACAGCACCAATTCCAAATAATTTACATCCAAGAACAGTCCTAGAAAACAACCCACTCCTCTGCATAGTACAGACCAGCAAATGGCCTCTCCCTCTACAACATACAACCCCTTTCTCTTTAGAAAACTTGGCACAAGACACGACCTCTCCTCTAGCAATGAAATCGACCCTAAAGACTCAACCTCTCTCTTATGAGAACTCATCTTGGGCACCACCCCTCTCTTCAGCAGATGATGGCCTGAATGTTGATTGGAGTAGAGAAGGAAGGTTTCTACTTGCCTGAGTGCCAAGGCTAGTAGAGCGATCCACAAGACAATCACTTAGCAGAATTATTAATTTATTTAACTATTTCCTAAAGTTGGACTTAAGAAAATTAAAAATTCCTAAAGTCAACTTATGATTTAATCTCATCCCTTCTTCAAGTTTTAATCTCAGCCATTGAGAGTGATGGTGGGGCCCAAGTCGAATTATAAGAGGGAATAGGGCAAGAAGTATCTATATCGGTTTGGCACAAGAGTGTGTGTTATCTCAAAAAAGGAAGATTAGAGTTTCAGCAGTGATTTAACAATTTAGAAAGAGTGAGAGAGAGAAAGTCGAATAGCCCTATCTCAGTCAACTTCAGAGCGGCCATACGTTGTGGACAGGGGTGTAGAGAGGCCAAGTTGAGCATCCATACAACATGTACAAGGCGTAGGAAGGTCGTACTGCACAACCTTACAACAGAGGGAGTGTCCGAGAGGGTGTTCGATTTTTCTTGGGGAGTTGATTAGTGGTGTTTTCTTGTGAAAGGGAAGTGTTCCCTTGCTATAAAAAAATTTGAAAATAACATTTTACAGAGATAATAGAAAACACACACACAGTTTGTAGGTTTTCCCTAGAGTTGGGGTTTCCTGAGTATATTTCGTGTTTCATGTGTCTCGTGTTCTTGTCTTTAGTTCTATTTAATTTCCATTGTGCATGTTATGTTAGAAAACTCAGTGTACTTGTAATTTAAGTTTCCAGAATAGCAGTTTTTTATATTTTTTGTTGAACACTTAGAAAATTACAAATCATTTGTTGGGTTTTAAGGGAAACTCATACGATATCAGAGCATAGCCTCTAATTGAATACCAAGTACTTTTTATCTTCAAGATCAAGTTCTGCAATTTAGAGGGAGCAAGTTCACCAATTTCACTTGCTTGCTAGAGTTTCTGGGCAATGCGAATTGGCAGTATGGCATATCAAGGTCTCAAATTTGAGGATAGGTTGGATGATGTGTCCAACTTCTACTCATGGCGTGAGAAGGTTGGCATAGTCCTGGAGGAACAAGGGGTGTGGGAGTTTGTGGATAATGTCCCATCTGTCCCCTATGACCCTCAGTAGTTGACTCAACATAACATAAGAGATGCCAAGGTGAGGAGAATCATCTTGGAAGGAGTCAAA
>APFE030197130.1:3500-69703 GCA_000404065.3 Pinus taeda | reverse complement strand
TGGTTGCGGGGGAGCGACCCCCCCCCCCCCCTTTCGAATTTCTCCCGAAGCGCGCTCCCAATAATTCGCTCTCGTCGCGCTCCCGCAAAAAAAGAATCGCTCCCTGGTTTTTTCACAAAATTTTTGTCACAAAGATGTTCCAAACACAAATATTTTTCAAAGAAACAAGATTTTTTTAGTAGGGCAGCATAATATTCAAGATTATAGCCCTAGTATTGATATGGAATTCATGGCAATGTTAAATTCTTGAAGTAAAAGTGACATTCTCCTTTATCTTTCATTTCCATCCTTTTACTTAAAATTTTTAACATTACCATGAAACAACTTAAGATGTTTGAGAGTGGTTCCAACCTCATTGGATTTCATATGGAGAAAGTACAATTTTAGATCTCACTCAAAACCCAACATACTTATCAGTTTTTCAGGATTTCAAGATTGGGGGGATTGCAATGTTTCCATTGGATTTTGTCATGTGCTAGGGTGTGGGACTCATATTTAATCAAGAGCACCAATCCCTCTATGTCCCTTCATGTTAGTGACATTGGTTGTCAAACTCCTCTATCATGACCCTACTAAAAATCTACCCATCACTCAAACAAAATCTTGACTTGGCATGCTACATTTTTTCTATCTTATGTTAATTTCTTAGAGGGTGATATTAATGACCAAGATCCCAAGATAGGAAATGATTTTGAAGATATGTAGCTATTCATTGTAGCATGATTTTTTTCAATGCTAGAGGCCATCTAGAGTCTATTTGTTGATGTATTTTCAGTTCAGAGATGGATTACACTCGAAGCTATTTTAGTTATGTGCACCCTCACATGCTATATAAATGAGAACTTGTAACTTGTGGACGTGGTTGATAAAGATTATAACTTCTAGATTACTGATGTTATATGGTGTTATCCATGTTTTTATGTTTTTATTTAGTTCATCATTATGCATGCTTTTGTTGACATATATGCATCAAAATATATAAAATATATATATTATATAAAAATTCTATCTCGATTCGCTCCCCGCTACTGCTTCCAAGTAACCTTGGTCATAGTGCAACG
Source organism: Pinus taeda (assembly GCA_000404065.3). Classification (NCBI taxonomy): domain Eukaryota; kingdom Viridiplantae; phylum Streptophyta; class Pinopsida; order Pinales; family Pinaceae; genus Pinus; species Pinus taeda. The sequence goes on along the minus strand of APFE030197130.1, from coordinate 68,642 downwards.
TGGACCTGCATGAGGTGTGCAAGGACTGCACACTTAGCAAGTATGCCAAAACCACTTTTCCTAGCAGAGATAATAGGGCCAAGGACAACTTGGACCTTGTTCATTCAGATGTTTGTGGTCCCTTCTCTTTAGTATTCCTCTCGGGATACAAGTATTATCTCATCTTCATAGATGATCACCCAAGAAAGACCTGGATATTCTTCATGAAGAAGGAAGGACGAAGTTTTCTCAAAGTTTCAAGATTTTAAGGCGTTGGTTGAAAACCCATTTGGCAAGAAAATCAAGGCACTGGGTTAGATAACGCTAGGGAGTACACCTAAAATGCCTTCAAGGAATTTTGTGCCAAGGAAGGCATCAGGAGGGAGCTGACCACACCATATAACCCTCAACAAAACGGGGTGGAAAAGTACAAGAACAGGGCCATAGTTGGAGCAACCAAAGCCATGTTGCATGACCAGGGTTGCCCAATTTGGGCTGAGGCATCCAATACAACAGTTTTCTTGTAGAAACGAAGCTCACACAAAGTGTTGGGGAAGGTTACACTAGAGGAGGTCTTTATAGGAAAGAAATCAGATGTCACGTTTTTGGATATTTGGCAACCTGGTGTACTATCATGTACCAGCAGAGAAAGGATGGAAGTTGAAGCCCACAACCAAGAAGGGCATCTTCGTGGGCTACAACGAGACATCCGTACAGGGTATATGTACCAGCACCAAGGAAGACAAACATCAGGAGTAATGTGAAGTTTGAGGAAGAAAGGGCTTTGAGGAAGTCCTTAGAGTGGGAGCAGTCTACAGTGCAGGAGGAGTAGTAGAAAGCTCCCAGGTAGGAGGCCTGGGAGGCTCAGCCAACACCTCATACTATAGTTGTACATATTGATGGGTAAGCCAAGCACCATGAGGACGAGGGGGACACGTAGTTAGAGCAGAGAGTGGAGCCCACTCAAGCCATGAATCCTAGCATAGGGAGAAGGAGAGCAAGATGGGCAAAGCAACTTATCCAAGAGGTGCAAGAGCGAGTTGGTGCTCCAAGCACATCAGTTCGACAGAGCATACAACCACAAAGGTACACAGGGTATATGGCACTTATGACAGAGTTGTTGGATTCTGAGCCTTCTAGCTACCATGAGGCAACCACTCAGCAGGTGTCTTGAGATGCAATGGTGGAGGAGTATGCCTCCATCATGAAGAATGATGTTTGGGAGGTAGTGTTGAGGCCAGAGGGAAAATCTATAGTGGGCTCTCGCTAGGTCTACAAGATCAAGAATGGGGCTAATGGGAGCATCGAGAAATATAAGGCAAGTTTTGTAGCCAAGGGGTTCTTGTAGGTAGAGGACATTGAATATGATGAGACATTTGCCCGGGTGGCCATATATTTGTCTGTCAAGACCATTATAGCCATTGCAGCTCAGATGAGGTGGAAGATCCACTAAATGGACGTTAAAACATCATTCCTCAATGGGGTTATTGAGGAGGATAATTTTATTGAGCAACCGGAGGCATTTGAGCCATGCAGCAGAGAGACTCACGTATGCAAACTCAAAAGATCCTTGCATGAGCTCAAACAGGCTCCATGGGCATGGTATGCTCATATTGACGACTACCTTCAGAGATTGGGCTTCACTAAGAGTGTAGCAGACCCCAACCTCTACTACATTTTTGTTGGAGGTGAGTCGCTCATTCTGGTGTTATATGTGGACGATCTCATTTTGAAAGACGCAGATAAGTTGATCCAGGAGTGCAAGAGAGATCTTCCAAGCGAGTTTGAGATGAAAGATATGACGTTGATGCGCTATTTTCTTGGGTTGGAGGTTTGGCAAGGAGATGGGGAGATCTTCTTAGGAAAAGGAAAGAACACCCTAAATATTCTGAGGAGATTCCACATGCAGGATTGCAAACCCATGACAATGCCTCTAGTAAAAAACTGGAGGAAGGTGGACACATCCAGATTAGAGCAAGTAACCCCTCACTTTACCGACAGTTGATTGGGTCACTAATGTATTTGGTGAACATATGACTAGACATATGTTTTGCAGATAACTCTTTGAGCCAGTTCATGGTTGACCCTACCAGGTTGCATTGGGTTGTTTCCAAGCATGTATTGAGGTATCTCAAGGGGGCGATAGAGTATGGAATGTGATATAGATAAGTTGATGGGGTGAGGCTTGAGGGCTCACTGATGCAGATTGGGCAAGAAGCTCCACAGACAAGAAGAGCACATCGAGCTGCACATTCAGTGTTGGATCAACAATTGTTTCTTGGTTCAGTCAAAAGCAAAGATCAATTGCGTTGAACTTAGCAGAGGCCGAGTACATGGCTTCTAGTTTGGCAACATGCGAAGCCATCTGGTTGAGGAAGTTGCTCGTGGGCTTGTTTAGATATGAGCTAGAGCCCACCATGATCCACTGTGACAATTAGAGTTGCATCAAACTCTCTAAAAATCTAGTGTTTCACAATCGCTCAAAGCACATCGAGACATTGTTCAGAGAGGTACAGTTAAACTCCAATACATATCGACAGAGGAGCAAACAACAGACATTTTAACCAAGCCCTTGCTACAGGGAATTTTTTTTTAACTCAGAGACAAGTTGGGTGTAGTGCAAAACACCTTCCTTTCTAAGAGGAAGTGTTGATTAGAGTAGAGAAGAAAGGCTTCTGCTTGCCTAAGTGACAAGGCTATCATAGGGACCCACAAGGCAGCCACATAGAAAAATTATTAATTTATTTAACTATTTCCCAAAGTTGGACTTAGGAAAATTAAAAATTCCTAAAGTCAACTTATGATTTCATCTCAGCCCTTCATCAAGTTTTAATCTCAGCCATTGAGAGTGACCGTGGGGCCCAAGTCGAATTATAAGAGAGAATAGGGTGCAAAAGTGGCCAGGTAGATTTGGCGCAAGAGTGTGTGTTATCTCATCAAAAAAAGAATAAATAGGGTTTCAGCAGATAACACAGATTCAGGAATCTACAAGGAGTGAGAGAGAAGGTCGAATAGCCCTAACTTAGTCAGCTTCAGCGCGGCCATACTGTTCACACAAGGGCGCAGAGAGGTCGAGTTGCGCATTCGTACAACACGTACAAGGCACAAGAAGGTCGTATTATGTGGCCATATTACAGAGCGAATGCACAGGAGGGTGTTCGATTTTCCTTGGGGAACAAATCAATGGTTTTCTATTGTGAAAGGGAAGTGTTCCCTTGTTGTAAAAAATTTTGAAGATAACCTTTTGTCAAGATAATAGAAAACACACACATAGTTTGTAGGTTTTCCCTAGAGTTGGGGTTTCCTGGGTATATTTTGTGTCTTATGTGTTCTTGTGTTCAGTTCTATTTAATTTATGTTGTACGTGCTACATTAGAAAACTTAGTGTATTTATAATTTAAGTTTCCAAAACAAGAATTATTTATATTTATGGTTGCACATTTAGAAAATTAAAAATCAGTTCTTGGGTTTTAAGGGAAACTAACACTGAACATGGCCCCTCTCTCTCTCGGCAAATTCAGTCCCTTCTCCTCAGCTGCTCGACCTTCCTTCTTCCCACCCAAATTGGCCCTCTTCTCTCTCACTCGATGTGATCTCCAAATCGTGTCCTTCACCCACTCATTCCAGCAATTTATAATTTCTCTCATAACCCTATTTGCTCCTTTAGATCTTCAAAGAAAAGATCAAAAGCCAAAATTTGATCTCCTCACTTTCTTTTGATCTGGTCCAAAAAGAAATATTAATTTCCAAAGTTATAAACCTTAGAAATATGAGTTACAAAGCCAATAATAACTAATTAAATTAATTATCATGCTATTCCTAAGTTTGAACTTTAAAAAAAAATGTTGAAATAAGTAATTATTAAGGTATCTTTTGCATGCCTAGACACAAGGCCTATGTAGAGACATCATAAACGCATACCCATTTCCCCATATTGTGCATGGACCCTTCTTCACAATTTGATGTTGGTCCTCCCTCTACTTTTACAAGTACCCTCTCAAGAACTCCTATAATACTTGGGTAAACTCTTATGACTAAGGTGGACATAACTCATCCAGTCTTCCTATTGGATATGTCTCTTCACTTTTTTAGGATACTCGTGTCAATGGCTTATCCAATGTTCATGTTGCAAATGAAGATGCTCGTAATAGCTCATCCAATATTCACGTCACAAATGCTCTTGACATTTAGACTCCATTATCTAGGGATGATGGAAACATCTTGTATGATTTTCTTGTACAAATTACTCTTCCTTCGGACAAGCAAGTCGACTATTTCTGTTTTTGTTAATGCAACAAAGTTTCTTGCTTGTCCATCCACATGCTTTTAGAGGAACTTCCTCCAACCCAAGCTCTTCTTACTCAAATTGCTGCCTATTTTCAGAAAGAATTTGATGCAGATGAGTTTCTTGCTGTCCCATTTGAGCACTATCAAGAGGAATCTTCTCCACCACCAACCATTACTCAGTGTTTTGATGTTCCTTCAAAACTACAACATATCCGACCCAAATCACTTTGGAGCTCAATGTCAATCTTAATGATCTTGACAAATTTATGGGGGAGTGATGTGGACTCTGGAGTTTAGGGGGGTGAGCTAGCTCTTTGATTAGGGTTAGGAGGGGAAGTAAATGTTGTAATTTGGTATAGCAATGACTTCTCTGCATGGCCCCTTATCTAGCCAAAACGAGTTGTTAGAATTATTGTTGTAATATACATGTGGCCATCAACCATTCATATGTATCATTATGTCCAAGTAATTATGGCAAAGCCCATATTCTTTATTCTTTTATTGTATCATGGGGTATGGTAAAGGCCAACCTAGTCAAATTTGATATATAGGCTCAATAACCCTCTTGGGGTGTGTGCCTTTGTTTTGTGGGCCCATAACCCCTATTGAAGGGACACCTCACTTGAGTTGTGTATAAATACAAAACTCAAGCTCCATTTGAATCGTTTCATCTTGAGATCTTCTTGATCTCTATTATAAAGTACTTTATGCTCAAGGGAACCTACATCTTTGGCATTCTCTTGTGCTTGACATTTCTTTCTCTTGTGTGTACTTAGCAGATTTCTTGTGTAGCACAATTGTATTGGGGCATATATATCTCTCTCTAGTGCTCTAGGGTTATCTCTCTATATTGCACTTGTGACTGAGTTACTGCAGAATTTGGGTTTGTTTTGGTTCCATTTAATTCCCTTCTTTCACCTTGGGAGTCTCAACAATGACTAAATTATGTAAACATATAAAGCAATACACCACTGGATGCACTCCATTCTCAAGTCAAGTTCAACAAACCAAAATAGGTAACTGCAAGTAATTTGGAGTAAGTTAGGACACGAATCTTCCTTGCTGAAGAAGCTACAAGGGAAGTCTATTGTAGCTGGCTAATTCTAGACAAAACGTTAAAATATTTCTAAAAGGCATCACTTATCCATGAGTTTCACCAAATTCATTAAGCTGTAATGTCAAATATAAACCATGCTCACCAAAATTGTGTAAATGTAGAGTATAGAATATGTTGAGCCTCACATTAACATCCCAGATGCACCTTCCTATAGATTAAAATGAGTCACTTGCCATCCGTACTAATATGAAAAGGCCCAGTCTGGAAAACTCCTCTTGTTAATAACTAAGACTTCATAGTTGTACAGGCGCATTATCAATCATAATATTCATTCAGGCAAAATTTTTATTAAATAATGACATAAGTTTTCTACAAACATTTAAGAAAGCAAATACATATGCTGACCCTTTTAAGTTTTCATCTTCTTCTTTGAGAAATTCCAGTCCTTGTCTGCTTCTATTTTTGTTGTAGTAAGTGGTAAATCAATTATTCAATGCTTCACCAGTAGCCTGTATGGTGGCATTCGAAACGCTTAAATGCTAGGTATTTGTCCAAGTCGCTTAGAGGTTGCACGGGAAATGTTAGCCAAGCTTCGATTCTATGGATTATGTTATAAAAGTACACATAAAATTTGAGTAGAAAATTTCTATAGCGTTTTGTAAATAATGCAGTCTAAATATTTAAAATGTTGCTTGCAGAAGTTTGCAGGAGTTTGGAATTCCACAAGAGAAGTTTGTGGATTCTGCAATTGTAAGTCTTGCAAGCTTTCCAAGGTAAAGTTGTAGGTATCACAACGAAGTTTGCAGATCTTCCATGGGTATTTGTGGGTTCTGCAAACTGGAGCTTAGCAGATAACAGGTTCTGCCAAGTGAAGCTTTGCAGATAACAGAAGCAGAAGATTTGTGGATGGTGCAGATTTGACTTTGTGGGTGCTGCAGAGGCCTGCAATTGCAGTTGATCTGCAAAGGTCAAGCTTGCAACTGCACAAGTGTTGGTGCGCTTGCAGATGTCAATGCAAGTACTTGGAGGATGCAGTTGCTGAAATTAGTGGTTGCCAGAGTACAGGCAAGTGGGGAATGCAAAAGATCTTTTAACTTCAGGGGGTTGGAGGGTGAATTCCGTTGGCCACTGGGAGTCCAAGAACAGTTCTGTAACTGACTTGTGCCAAGAGACACATTCTACAGCTCAGAATGGAGGAGATTGTCACCAGTGAATGAGTGTAATGCTGACATCATGTGTGCTTTTCTTAGATCCAGCAAGCCCCAGGAAGAAACCATTTTACAAATTTAATTTTTGCATTCTTCAAAAATATTGTACTTCAAGAGATTTGATCTCTATAAACACTTGATAAACTTGATAGATCTGAGGTTAAAATATATCTAGGCTAGTAAATATATAAATAATATTTATGAATGTTGTATGTGAGACTTTACTGTCAATTTTCTGGTTAATGAAAAGAAAAATTGACAGCGCTGAGAAGGTCATCACTGTGGAGAATACTCTGTTCTCTGTGTGTTGTCTCATGTGATTTACAATTTACTTTTGACGAGTACCCAAGTGCTTGAATGCACTACATGATTTTTCAAACATATGGATTGTTAGAGAAGATTTTCTGAATAGGTTGGGATTGAAGTTTTGAACTTTACCAGTTACAGAGTAATTATACTCAGGTGAGGCAAAGAGTATGCTGTCAGCCTGCAGGATCTTAGCTCTGAACTCTTCCACTGCTTCAGGAAACCTATTGTCTACTTCAAGATCAGTATTTACAAATGGGAGGTCCCCAATCTCCACTGGACTGATCTCCATGTATGGTATCGATTCCCTGGCAATCTCAATGGCTGCAAAACACAACAATTCCGCATCACTAGCAGTCAAAAACTTCTTCCATGACGATATTTCAGGATAGCGAAATAATTATTTACCGGAACGGATGAGGCCTCGATTGAAGGAGCCTTTTCTGAGAGATCCAGCTATTGCTGCCACCTTGATAGGGTGCTCTGCTTTGGTTGGCGTGTCGTTTGAAGCAACTGCACTTACAGTGAGGCGCCTCCTGACGAATGTTGCTGTTGTGGCGATGTTGCAAACTCTGTACATGTTTGCACGGGGTAAAATTATGCGGCCCGCCATTGGCTGACTCTTCGTTAGCCTTGGCCTCTGTCTGCTCCAACTAGTAGGATGGCATACACAGAAATTAAAACGAACTTTGATCACTGTGCTATATGCACATACAATAATTCTTATAAAATTAACTATCGATATAAATATTCTCTCAAATATAATGATTTAGAAATGCTTTTTTCTCTTTTTCAATAGTAAAGATAAAATATGTTTTTTTTCTCTTTTTCAATAGTAAAGATAAAATATAAGAAAATCTCAATTAATTCTTATCTCAAATAACCTCTTTCTTCCTTAAAGTCGGATAAATCTTATGTTTCATTCAGTTGGCCCTAACCTCTTTCTTCCTTAAAGTCGGATAAATCTTATGTTTCATTCAGTTGGTGGATCTTATGTTTCATTCAGATAAATTTTATGTTTCATTCAGTTGGTAGATCTTATGTTTCATTCAGTTGGCGGTACCTACTTCCACAGAAAATTGGCAAGACATAACTCCAAGGGCTTCGGGCAAAATCGACTTGTGACCTCCCGATGGCAAGGCATGGTTTTTGACTAACTGAGCTAACCCTTGGGGCTATTAATTGATTAATAATATTATTATGTTGATAGATGTGATTAATTTAGAGCAAGGTTTTTAAAATATTAATTTAGTTGTCTAACAATTAATAAATGGATGAGAGAAATTTAATTTTGAAGGATATTTTTAATAATATTTAAGTTATAACATCCCTATATAAAATTAATATTATCTTAAATGTATTATATTTTTTTCTTTTTCAACTTTATATATATAAGAATTGTTTGATACTTTTTTTGAGCATATGATATTGTAACAAAGCCTATTTACAAGTTAAGAATCTTTATGATAAAGTGGTAATAAATATCCATGGTTAAGAATATTGTTACATGTGTTTTAAAATGTATATATGTTTAGCTCATGTATTAATTCTTCTTATATTTTTAATAATTGTTATTATTTAAAGGGGTGCTCGAAGACGGAGGGGTAATATATAGCCCTGAAGAATAAATGGTTATAGCTTTGTATGGAGCCTAGGAACAACAACAAACAACCAAGTTGAATTTTGACCACTTTAGACAGGATTGGACATCACCATAAGCAAAGGGATAAAGAAAATAAAAGTTCTAGGAGACTTTATGGTCGTTATTAAACTGATACGCAATATCAATTAGCAACTCTAATCTCTCCCTAATTGCCCTCAGGATATCCTTTCAATGTTCAAAATTTGAAGAAATTTCCCTCCAACACATTCTTAGAACTTTAAGCGATGAGGCAAACAAGCTTGCTAAGCTAGGCTCACAACTTGAACAAGGAATTATTGAATTTCAGGATGGAGTAAGGACTATGGCTCCAATCACATGATCGTTAAATGGATTTAATGAAAAAAACTTGGGTGGTTGCATCGATTGAAGCTCCTGGTAAGAGGAACAAAGGAAATAAATGAAGGAGGCCATGTGGAATTCCACTTCCCTGACATTCTATTCTTGAAAGGCCTTCCGCATGGATGGAGTAAACTCTCCATGTTACATCCCTTGCATGGAGGAGATAACAGTTGGTACAGATGGTCAAAAGGGAGGTTATGTTTTAATTTGAACCTGAATGTTCGCCTCATGTTAAGGATCTGTTTGAATTCCCTGGAAGCCATGAATATTAATGCTCTGGAGCAATCCCTCTACATAAATATATTTTGTATGGCAGTGAAGGATGATTAGAGAATTTGTTTGAGGTTATAATTAATGTTTTTTCTCGAGGTTTGTCATAGGTGGAGATGCTTGCAATGTTAAATTGGTAGGATTTATGGGCATTTACTTCATCTCCTTCTCACTCTCTGTGCTTAGTTTGCTTGTTTAGTAATTGGTTAGGGGCTATGGCTTCCCTAGAGAGCCAAGATACATAAGGGGAATTAGCTTGCTAGAGTAAATCAGTGGAGAGGTTGTTCAAAATATTGATGGGAATGTATGAACTCATTGTCAAAAGGTTGTAATTCATGGGGCGGGAATGGGACGAGAGGTTCAAGCTCATGGACCACAAATTCGAATGGTTACAGGCTCGAGTGGAAAGAAAGCTCGTCCATCTAGAGGTAGAGATACTTTTGTTGAAAACTCAGTCATGTGAAGTCGTCAAGAACGCTAAGGATGATGATTTGTTGGGCTTCTTCAATTCGGTAATGGACCCGCAGAAGGCTAGCATCGATGGAGCATCACACGGTGAAGGACAATCTCATGGCAAGCACGTAGAAGCAAGGAACATGTCTGAAGTTGGCCCTTCTGGGGCACCCTATGATATATGTATTGTAAATTTGAACTTTCTTTGGTTCAATTTGGTAAAATCTATGCGAGGTTTCAATGCAAAATTGTAGCGCAAAAAGCCCATAGAGGCAAGAAAATTTTGTTGTGGTTGTATTAGAATGTTGAAACAACATAAGTACTCGAAGCATGTCAATGGTTCTAGCCATGAAAACCAACCTTTATAATATAAACATAGTCGTTATGTCTAAAATAAATAATTATTGTTATTAAAATAAAGTTATAATTTTAGTTATATTTTATTGTTTTTATTTAATCTTGATGTGAATATGAGATGTCATGAAGTAAGTATTTGTGTCTATCATAGATGATGCTTATTGATGTTATCAATAATTTAATTATATGTTGCACTATAATAAAGAGACAATTCATATTATAAGAAAAAATTATTTGTTTAATAAAAGAATTCTTTTATCTATTAATAAATACAATAAAATATATTTAAATCAAAACCAAATCATACTAATTTCATATAGGACATTGATTCCACATTTCCACTGATTCAATTTATTAAAAACTTAAACAAAAAATATTTATTGATATCTCTAACCAGAAAGGTTCAAACCAATAAAAAAACAGAAAATAAAAATAAATAATAAATAAAATAATAATAAATAAAATATACATTATTACAATTATGATTAAAATTAATATTTTATTTCACGACCATAAAAAACATGTTTTTTTACCATTGTATTAAAAATTAATATTTTATTTCACAACCTTACAAAAAGATTCATCATCCAATTTTCATTTATATTTAAAAACAATTTTATCGCAAAATATTAACAAAAAAATACAAAAAAATATAAATCAATAAATAATATATGTTATTTTAATTTTATATTATAAATATATATCTTTTATATAATATAATTATTTTAAAAACAAAATTAATATTTATAATAACTTGAATATAACATATTTTATCGTTATACATGCATTCTAAATATATATATTTTAGTAATTTTATTAATATATATTAATAATCACCATTAAGATATACATTTTAATATTTACAGTACTACCGTTGAAACATACATATTTTAATCTACAATAGTGCCGTGAAACATATATATTTTTAATATATAATGCAGTTACTCCACCGACATCAGTTTTTTAATAACTCCTTGAGTGTCATCGTGGTTCTTTAAAATAATGTTGGTTTTTTTTTTAGGCATGAGCATCTCGAATACATTTAGAATATAATTTTGTCAATGCCAACGAGAAAATATATTTATTCCATAAAGGTTAAAATGTTTAATAAAACGTTGTTAGGTTTTTTATTTAAAATAAAAAAATTGCTTAAAAAGATAAGCAGGTAATAATTATTGCTATCACATTATAATTATTTTATAATTAAATTATTATTTTCTATAATAAATTTTTATATATATAAAAATTAGAGGTTATCTAGTTGGAGTGGTTGTTATGTTTCCTATTTAAATTCAAATTCAGAAAACTAGCTGTAATGCTTTATAAATATTATAAATATACTCGTGTGCTAGCTTGATGTTTGACCATTTCCTTGAATCCACTAATTAAATTTTTAAAAAAATTACAAATTCTTATTAAAAAAATCTCACACATTATTTTTTTGAACAACACCCATGTGTCTCAATTATTGTCTAATTTGTTAATCAAAGTCCGGGAAAAAAGGTGCAAGAATAAAACTATAATAATAAAAACTTTATGCAAACTCACATATTATAGTGAATTATACCAAACAAACAGCATTATTTTTTTGAACAACACTCATGTATCTGAATTATTGTCTAATTTGTTAATAAAAATCGGGAAAAAGAAAGTGCAAAAATAAAACTATAATAATAAAACTTTATGCAGACCCACATGTTATAGAGTCAATTATACCAAACAAACTTTTATATGCTAGTGTTATGCACATACAATAATTTTGATGTATTCACTTTTTATAAATAAATTATTCACTAAATTTGAAATATCATGAGTCGACACTACTTCACTTATATACATAAAAGTGAAAAGAATAATCTAAAGTAAATTAGAAATGTAAATAAATATATTTATAATTAGAAATGTAAATAAATATATTTATAATGATGTTATGTTTTAGGAGATAGCATTTTTTTTTATTTTTTTATTTTTTAATTTTTATTTTTTTACTAAGGGTTTGAATTTGAAATTTTATGGTGTATACAAAATTTATAATATGGTAGTTTACAGGTTTTGGATAAATAGTGATGGAGTGTTTTGTTAAGACGCTTTTTGATGTGAAATCACTAGTTTAATTTTTTGTTCCATCGAGGTGATATATTGGACATGATGAAGAAGTAGAGGAGATATATTGGCATGATGAAAATGTAGTCCTAAGAAGCTTTGAAAATTAAATATTTTATTGGATATTTATAAAATATTTGCTCTCAAATACCAAGAGGTGAGATTACATCATAATGTCATTTAATATTTATTGAGCCTCTCTAGCTAGTATGGTAGGGATGTTGTAATGTAATGTTTAACATTTTGACTAAGTCAAAATTAAAAGATTAATGTAATGCAATGAAAACATTTTAGATTGGTCAAAATAAAATAAAATAAAGAAAATAATAATACAAATGGACTATGGTATTGACCCTTGGTATTGAAAACCCGTGGTATTGAGCCATGGTCTTCAAGTGGAATATAACCTATTCAAAGGAGGAATATGTTGTAATGTAATGTTTAACATTTTGACTAAGTCAAATTAGATAAAAATGAAAATTAAATTAAATTAAAAGATTAATGTAATGCAATGAAAACATTTTAGCTTGGTCAAAATAAAAATAAGGAAATAATAATAATAAAAGAGATATAGAACAGTCGGTGAAGGAGCGCGATGTTAAGGCGCTCCGTAAGCAAATGTCACTAGTTCTAGTCCCGTCAATACCAAAATCCAACATGGTTTCCGCTGGTGCAGCTGAGGCCAGGTGCAATCCCTAGGTGACTTTGATGACTTAGATGCCCCTGAGTTGTGGCCTCTTAGCCACAGGGTAAGCATGATGTTCAGGATTCACCCACTTATCAACCCAAAATAATAATAATAATAATAATACAAATGGACTAGGGTATTGACCCTTTGTATTGAGAACACCTGGTATTGAGCCATGGTATTCATGTGGAATATAGCCTATTTAAAGGGGGGAATTAAACCAGCCTAGATCCATATTAACCCTTTATCTACCAAGCATTGAGGGGGATTAAATCTCTTGATATGCAAACCTCTTTTAGAGTGAAAAGAGATTTTATCCCTCTCAACTCTTCGTAGATCGAGTTAAGATAGACCTAGGTTGGTATTATATCTAATATCAAATATAATTTTATTTTTTTTCATAATTTAATTACTACTTTAAAAAAATTATAAAAAATATAATAATTGTATTTTTATCCATTTTACAACAAAAAAAAAATTATAATTCACATTATCGTCTTTTTATTATTATTATTATTATTATTCCTTGGGAAAAATGGGAATTTAAAAAACAAAATTACCTTTTTACAGATGCTCATGGAGCACAAGTCAATAACTCCTGCCCAAAAAGACAACTAAAAAACAAAAAAACCGATAAAAAATAAAATGTGGGGTGCCTATAAAGACAACTATCAAAAAAATGATAAAAAATTATAAATTGGAACTAAGTGAAAACTTTCAACCTGCCTCCTTGATTTGGAGTGGCAGTTACAATTGTTAATTGATTCTCTTATGCTTTCATGAGCTCTAAGATACATTGGATCGTTTGAAACCTCACATCTCCCATCTCCTTTTCAGTGGGAATCTTATCCTTTTGCAATGTCTAGACTGGAGTTCTTGTTGCTTCAGGATCTTTCATGCTTGGTACTATTATTATTTCTTGTGGATTCTAATTTACTACATTAATGGGATTACCCATTTCACCTTCATCATGTTTCTCTGGAAATTACCATCCCTTGAGCTTTTTGGCTTGTTTCTTTTTCCTTCTTGGGTCTTTCTTTCCCTAAGGGAACATATTTTATAAGTGTCATGTTTGTCTTGTTTGTAGATAGATACATCAACTAAATGTTGTATTTTCAAAATCTAAACATTGCATTCAATGTTGAATTTTATGTATCAAATGAATACAATTAGGTAAACCTTTGTTAATGTCCACCTCCTCACAAATTCTAACAAAACTAAAGATTGTTTCTTCAAATTTCTGTGTTATTTCCTTTATGTATTTCCATAGAGTATTTTCAATTCCTTCTAATACTTTATGATGCTAAAAATATAGAGGAATATTATGCAATCTGACCCACACCAACATTTTGAAAACCACCATTATATTGGTATTGAAACCTAGGAACCATGGGGTCATAAATAGAACTACATTGCCCCAAAACCATGGGCCCTCTCTTAAGGCAAAATCCTTGTCATTTAATGTTTCTAATTTTACAGTGAAAAATCCCAAGGAACATAAATAAATATAACAATATATAGTCCACTGAAATAAAAGTAAAAAATGGCTTGCATGATGATATTTCAAGATCTTAGTGAAATAGTATTTACTAGAATGGATGAGGCCTCAATTGAAGGAACCTTTTCTAAGAGATCTAGCTATTGATGCCACCTTGATGGGGTGGTCTGCTTTGGTTGGCAAGTCGATTGAAGCAACTACCTTTAGGGGAGGGACGCCAATTGTTGCGCACCCTCCCTGCCACGATGGAAAATGACATGTCTTCTTCCTTGTCTCCTGTACGACACCTGTACAACTCTTTTTTCCACATGTCTTGTTTGGTGAGAGCATTAAATAATGCCTTTAACGTCGCGTCTAGGGTTTCGATGAGCTAGTTTTCCATTGTGACTTCACCGCCCTGTGCATTCCTATTCAATCCTGGTGTGTGGGCACTGGATTCCCCCAACTATTGTTCACTTGTGCATGCATATTTGTGTTGCTCATTGGGAATTGTTGTTTGGATGGGTTCGTGGGTAGTTTAGGGTTGCACATGTGGTTGTTTTACCTAGTTGACTTGATGCCACGTTATGTGAGAAGACCCCTTTTATTTTCTTTGTCTTGTTGTAGAAATGACTATGAGTGAGATTTATGATCTGGAGATAAAAAAATATGCTCAAAAATAAAAGTTCTTAGAATCTCCCAAAACCAACACTAAATCATAGTACTGGTCATTTTAATTCTGGCGACGCTTGAATCTCCTCAATCTGACATCGTATGAGTAAGTTATGATGTTCTGAAGTTTTTGCCCAACAGCTAAAAAGTCAACTTGTAGGGTTGACTGGGCTACTGACTGGGCAGACCGTATAGTGATTTCATGCTGACATCAACATGCTGACCGAGCAGTATGGATGACGGTGGATCAATCTCATGATGCTAAGTAGCAGCATCGTATAGGTTGAGGTGTTGAGATTTTATTGCTTGTTTGTTTTGTGGTGTCCAATCAGGAGGCACCACATGGCCCAATGAGAGGGAACCAAGTGGACCTTAGGAATCGTGTAAAAGTTTAAGGGCTATCCAACTAACCTAACAGGGTTCAACCCCACGACCTCAATGCAATAAACCACATGTCTTACCATTATTGCATTCAGTTAGTTCTTGACAATATGGGTGGTTAATTATATTTAATGTCATAACCACCGATGGCTTGGACAAAGGGGTGGGGCACGTGGCCCCAACCCCTGATCACATGACCACAAAAAATGGTGGAGGGGTGGGGAGTTGGCCCAAAACCCCGGTTCTACTAACATCACTATAACCATCAACTAACACCATAGAGGGTCGAGCGTGAAGACTTAGCCTCGGGCCATATGACACGCACACAACCAATACCCGAAGCAGAGGGTGCTAAGGTGAAGGGGTGGGTGCACAGCCCAGCCCTCGGCCATATGTGCCCATACGACCGCCATTGGGGGTCGAACATTTGGTGCTTAAGGGTTATTGGCGTGTTTAAAGAGGCGATAATTTGCACCGTTTGTGGTGGAATCAATGCCAGTCTCTAGCGAAAATGTCGCCTAACGGTTTTCCAAAAGGGACGAATTTGTTGCCAAGATAGCCAGTTTTACCATTTTGTAGGACAATTAGCAAAGAAAACTTTCAGGAGGCATAACTTGGTGGTTTTTCAGTCTTTTGGAGCTCAAGAAGAGCCTAAACAGGGGTTTTTTAGTGTTTTGAACTTAATGGAAGTATCAAATTTCTAATTTGGGCACTGTATGTTGGAATTTTTGCAGAACCAAGTCCTTTAGTCACTAGTAGAAAATGATGAAATTAGTGACTAGGTGACTAAAAAAGTTAGCAAGAACAGCTTTTCCAAGTGAAATAATACTAATAATGAACAATCTTAGGTGCCCTAACTAAAAATTACTAACATAAACGACTAATTTAGTCCTGAGTTAAAATATATGAATAACTAATAACTAATACAACTAAAAATGACTACAATGAATGACTAATTTAGTCTATGCGACTACTTAACAAGTACTACAATAATATGAATGAGTCATTTATGTTAGTCATTTAATTGTGCCACTTCAATAATCTAAACTTACAAGTGACAAGGGATTTAGGTTACACCTCCGACTAAACCTAGTGACAACCATTATAACCCAAGAATATATCTAATACTGACAAGCTAGATATAACAATAACTCATGATTTATTAAGCGTTGAGATATCTTGAGGCACACCCAAGTGGATCTCTATCCTACGAGGTGCCTATATTCTAGCCTTATTACAATAAGCCAATATGTTTCATGTAGGAATTGAAATCTTGTAAAAAGAAGAACAAACAATCTACCTAACCACCCAAACTATAAATCATAAAAACAATTATACAGTTAATAATTATTATTATTATCATAATTTAATTTTAAGATCATATTTAAACCAAACATCAAATTAACATATGAAATCTCTTTATTTATAAAAGTGAAGAAAACATTTTACATAATGATTCAACTTTAAAATTAACAAAAATGTAAATAAATAAAAACTATAATATTTATACAAGCAATACACTATAACAAAATACTTATAATGAACCACAAAGAGCCCCAGTATAATACATTGCAAAAGGGACACCAACTTGAATGGCACAAGCCGTTCACTACATATTATTGGTGCCATTTATGTTATATGACCATACTCATTACATTGTTCATTTTCATTACTGGAAAATCCATTTTATGGTGCCTTCTGCTTGCAACATGGTTTCAAGCTCCATCCAAGGGTTTTGCGGTCCAATGACAACATAGTCACCTTTTTCTTGCCACATGGTTTGAAGCTCCATCCAAGAGTTTTGCAGTCCAATGACAACATAATCATGGAAAATCAGGCCATATTTCATACATATTAGCGGGATTTGGCTAGGAACATATTCACAGATGCACAAGGGAACCGACTTGAATGACGACAAGTCGTTCACTACATATCACTACATACTATTGGCGCGCTAAGTATAGTATATGACCATACTCTTTACATTGTTTATTTTCATTACTGGCAAATCAATTTTACCACACCTTCTACTTGCCACATGGTTTCAAGCTCCATCCAAGGGTTTTGCAATCTGATGACAAGATAATCATAGAAAATCAGGCTCGATTTCATACACATTAGCGGGCTCTTTCTGGGAAAATATTCACAGGTATTCTTTGGTTTAGCTGAGTAATATTTGCAGGAATTAACTCAGTTTGGTTTTCTTAACATCACATAATAGGGCATTTAGGATTTTTTTGTGGAACACTATATCTAAGATACAAGGTACTTTACTTGAGCTTTTGCTTCACTTTTTTTTGCTCATTGCAATGTCTTGATCTCAAACTTGTTCGATACTACAATTCTTCAAATAGATTGACACAAAGAAAAATGACTAGAATAAAAACATCAAACCATATCTGCAAAGGATGGTATTTGTTAAATTTTTGAGTGTTTTTGATACCATTATATGCGTTTATGGAACCTTCGGATTTGATTTTTAGTCTACCACAGGGTTTGGTTTTGTATGGTGCATGTGTGTTGGTCTTCCCATATTTAGGGGTTCTCAGAGTATTAATTTTATTGCATGAGTGCACATGGTGTCATTTTTCATTCTGATTCGTTTAAATATTTGTTATAGATGGCGGGATAAATTTTAGACAAGGGTACCAATAGGGTCGTGTTACAACAGTAATTGGTTTTAGTTATTCATCTGATTTGTGTTGTTGCATGTCCTTCCTGAATATTGTAGCCTTCCTGAGCATGATATCAGAAAGTTGTCTCATACATGAATGGTAGGAGGATTTAATTCCTTTCTGCCTAGCCCTTTCATGCAGGAATCCTTGATTAACTTGTCATAAATGGGTATTTATTTGATGGTCTAAATAAGGGTGATATTTATATAAATATTTTTAAGTTCGTCTAATAGAGTGGTTGTAGCTTGATCATGCTTCTTATCTTCCAGTCTTTGTGGAAATGGTGGGATAGGAGATGAAATCCTTGTTACATGTTGTTCTTCTACATTTTCTTCCCCCTCTTGATCTTTGATTATCCCTTGGGGTTCAAAACTTTCATCTTGTTCAATAATGACAGGAGGTGGATGATTCTAATTTGTTTTCCCTAACTTGAGGTAGTCATCATTGATTTCGACCAAATTTATTATTACTTCAGAAAATCAGTGTTGCAGATAGGCTAGGCCTACCCGTTTTTTGGATTATATGCAGGTTTGGTCGGTATTTGTGGAGCTCTTGGTGATTGTTGTTCACTATCATTTTGAGGAGTCATGAAAATAGATGGAATTATAGGTGGAGGCATGAGACCTTGATTTTGTAGTTGTTGTTGGGGTCTCCATCTTGCTAGTGGATAGGGGTTAGGGAATTGAGCAACTGGGTGGAACAGAAAATAAGTACCATGTCATGACTACATTTGAAGGTTTTTCCTCTAGAGAGAGAGTTCATTTCGCAGTGGGGCTTGTTGAATTGAGATGCATTTTGGATGTTTATATTGATTACGATAAGGACCATCACATGGATGGTTGTAAGACTGTTGGAAAGGCCTAAAGGGTCTTGTTCTTCTCTAATTCATAAAGAGCAAAAGTTCCATGGGTTCTTTTGGGCCTTCACCTCTCAATACTACCTTTAGGGGAGGTATAAATGAGCATTTATCTGTAACATGTTGATCAACACATATCCCACAAATACCAATGGTATCCAAAGGGTATTTGTTCCTATCATGTTTCTTTCTACATCTAGGACAAAAAATGGTCAAATCCTTCTATTTTATCTTTTTTCATCTTCAATTGCATCTCATCCATTTGTATTGTAAGAGAATGCAAAATTTCAATCTTTATATCCTCCAACATATTCCCCAACATGAATATGGAAATAGGTGGTGTGGCAAGTTCAACTTGTTGAGAAGGAGGGACCTTTACATTTTTTTCCCTTTTGTTCGAATATCGTAATTTTTGAAGACCTTTCTTATATCCTCATATGAACGTTGAGAGATATCTCCATGAGCTAAGAGATTCAAGGTGTCCATATACTCTTCCTCACTCCTTGAAGAAGTACCAATTTAAGTGAGTCTTCATTAAGAGTACATATAGACCTAACATTTTGATTGTTTGCATGTCATCTAAGAATGCCTATCTATAGAAAGTGAAACATGACTGAACAATTATAGTTTTTTGGCATGTATGCACATTGCATGATGTATATCGTTCATGATTACAGAGCACATCTCATATCATTTTATGCCAACACTACATACATGACAAAGTTTCATATATTTTATACCTAATTTGTCATAAAAAGTGATGTCACTTTCTGAGAGTAAGCCATGCAATTATTAAAGGAATGCTCTATATTCATATATGATGTCTACCACTTTGTTGGTTTCAAGCTCTTCTCTTATCCATAGATTTTTATTTTTTTCTTTGAATTTTAGTTATAATGAGACTTCCATTGGATACCTTATGACAAGTGAGAAGCTTTAGAGTCATGCTTCATACAATATTATTTTTGTAAGTTGCATCTAGGAAGTTTAAACACATCCTAATATTAGGGATTGCACTGCATGACATAGATTTGCTTTGGCTTGGACACCAGATTTGGAGGGGTATTTATTCCACCAAAATCAACTGAAATTTGTGCAATTCCTTATCCTCATTTGAAACATGTCATTCGTGTGACACAAATCACAATGAGCGTGGAATTTAGTCAATAGCTTGAGACTCCATTGACCTCACTAGTGAAGCAAGGTCCCATTGGCATTACTTTATATTGTTGATTATACTGATGCTTTTATTTTCCTTTGAAATAGTAATGGCATTACCCTTTCACAATGGCTCCCCTTTTTCTGATTTATCTCTCTATGATTTTTCGTTTTCTTTACATTGTGGGTATTTTCTTTGAACTCGTTTTCATTCTATTATCTATAGTGACATTGTTGGATTGGGGAGAAGAAGGCATTAAAACATAATGAAATTGCCCAAATAAGGGTTTGATCATTTCAACAAGAAGTAGTTGTCTGGCACAAGCTTGACCATCAGAATGTTACAAAGGTTATATTTGTTTGGGCTACATTGGTTCATATTCACTGTTTGCCCTGTTGATTAAAAAAATCACTTCTAACTAGAAGCCTCATAGAAACTTGTGAATGCATATTCTATAACATCCCTGGTCAAAAAGTCCACGTAAAAAATTAATAAAGGTAAAATAAGACCTTGGTCATGGGACACATGTTTCAAGTTGAATGTTGGGTAGAAAGATAGCGATGGGGATCACTTGTGATTAATTAATGGCTATGGAAATTGGCAAAGGCAATGGCTAAGAATTTGGAAAGGAAAATTGGCATTTATTTATGAAAATAATGGAAATTAGGAGAAAAGGAAGGTGAAAGGTCACAAGTTGCATGTGAGGAGGAAAATGAAGGAAAATAATGGAAAATTGAATAAAATAGAGCTCTCATTAATAAAAAGGCTTATGAGGATTAGTTCATGGCTTTTGATTAGTTCAAAGTTCGAACTCTCATTTTCTCTCTCTCTCATACACTTGGACATAGATTTTTCTTGGAGCACTCTTGGATGAGTGTTGCATACTTGGGGTTTGGAGCAAGAAGGCAAAGGAAAAGCATGAAAGTGCAAGAGGACATCGAGATCAATAGCTACAATGTATTTTGCTTGCAGGTACCGAGTTGCACATATGATTTCCTTGGTAGTTTTGGCATGCATGGTATATGTATGTGGTTATTTGGTGAGGATTTTTCATTGGCATGGAGCATTGCCTATATCAACAACGGTTTTTCCTAGCCTTTCCATTTCCTGGAAAGCCATGGTGTTGTGGGTTTTAATTTTGTTTTCTGTTTGATTTTCTTGTGCCTTTGGTTGTGGGTTGAGTTATTAGTTCTTGAAAGCCTTGGTTGGACAAACGCTCTAGAAGCCCTGTAACAACTTGGATTGTGTTACTAGTCCCATAAACCTTGGTTGGACAAATGCTCTGGAAGCCCTTGGTGGGTTAAATTACTGGTCCTGGAAACCCTGGTTGGACAAACACTCTGGGATCCTGACTATAGCTATGGGTTGAGTTACTAGTCCTGGAAGCCTTGATTGGAACAAATGCTCTAGAGCCCTGGACAACTTAGGTAGAGATGAATCTGGTGATGGTTATTGACTTTCGATGGTGAGGTGGAATCACTGGTTGAGGTTTAGGTGGTTTGGCCTCTAGAAGCCTTAAATGGTTTTGACTGATTTTTTTTTTTAGATCCCACATTCATGCTTGAAATATGACATGAGGGTGACTGGCTGAAAGAAAGATTTGGTTCATCCTAGCCTATGGTTGGGTGGTTCATGGAAGTCCCATACCTGGTCAACTTACGCAATCATCAATAAGAACTCTCTTTCTCCTTGGTATTTTATGGGTACATATACTTTTTTATATGTGGCTTATATGACTATTATTTCCTTGATATTTCTATTGGATATATGTTGGTTATGAATGAGTTTTATGGCAATGAAAATGTATGCCTCTCATCATGTTTTGGTTAATCAATGAATGTACAATTAATATATGGCTTAATAGATGGTAACACAATTATTGTGATGAGGTATCATTGCTTCTTAGTGATTCTCAGATAAGTGTGAGACCACTATGCTTAGATCTATTGTTTAAACACGTGGAATGCATATTTGTGACATGTTTGACAAAATTCCTGTCATAGCTTGTAGGGGTCCAGTCAAGTCCTTGTTCAAGTATTTTCATTTGTATCATTGTTTTGATGTTACTTTTCATTTTTGGAAGTTTCATGGAGTTTTGGGCAGTGGCTTGAATCCTGGCCATAGAAAAGTGGCATAGAATCTAGAGTCGCCGCCACAAAACTACCTGGAAAAGTCCACAGTCACACGCATGACTCACTGTGGGAGCGACTGGAGGGTCCTAGTCCCATGCATGCCCATGCCAAGGGAGTGATTGAGGCTTTAATGCAACAAAATGTCAGCTTGTCTCAGGGTTTGGTCAGCTGGATGGGTTGGATGGCTCTTGGGGGTTCTGTTGCAGGTGTAGAAGGTTAGGTTGTTTGTATTTCGTCGCTTCCACTTCCTTAACTAATACATAGGGAGTTGAATCATATCATAGTAACTATTTATCACATGTTTACCTCGGTTGCCCGGTTACTTGGGTATATGTGGGATGAGGGTGTTATAGAGTAGTATTAGAGCATGGTTCACCCCTTGGACTAGATGGGCGGTGTGTTGGTCATGCATTCATGTTGGTGTCATATATGTGTTCCTTACGCTCTATGTGCTTGTTGCATATGCATGGTGTTGGTCATGGTTCTAGTGATGTCACCATGTGGAAGTTGATGGTGTTGTTGTGGTATGCAGTTGTCATGAGTATATGTCGGTTATGCATTAGTTATGCATGTCAGTGCTTATATATCATTATACATACATTGATGTGGTTGTAGTTCTCATGCATGAGGTCATAACATGTTTATGGTATGGTCATGCATTGATGGCCGGATAATGGTTGAAATGATGAATAAATGTTGATATGATTATGTTTATATATATATTGATCTAATCTGGTTGGTCTTGTAGATGAGATATCCTTCCCTGAACTAAATTGAGGTACGTTGGTTTATTTATATTTTGGTTTAGCTGACATGGTATACATTGTAGGAAGAAAACAACAAAGATGGCTAACAAGATGGTAGACTACAATTACCGAGACTCTCCCTTTGGATCAGATGAGTAGTGTGGTGTTGGGCATTCTTCTGACTTAGCAGACAAATTGAGAAGTTTGAAGGCAAAAATAAGAAGTTGTAAAGCAGATAATGATAGAATCATGCAGGCACAAGAAACAAGCAGAGGTTAATGTAGTAATCCTTTAGAGTTTGTCAGAACTACAGAGATAATGATCACTTTGGATCAAAAATAGAGAGGAGGACAGAACTAATGGGGCATATGGCAGTAGGTCTCCTTGTGGGTACGGGTTAGATAGAGATTACACAATCAGGGATGGCAGGTTCTTGGATACTTTGGATAGGACAGGTGATGGACACAGGTACTATTCTAGTTTTGGTTCTAACAAGTATCATGGTCATCATTGTTATCATCCTTACAGGAGGAGTGATAGGGGATATTTGTCGGATGAGTTCAAGAAAGAAAAGCCACCTACATTCAATGGGGAAATGAAGAAAACATAGGATGCAGAAGCATGGTTGCTTGGAATGGATAAATTTTTTAGGTTACACGATTATTCAGAGAACATGAAGGCCAAAATAACTACATTAATCTTAAAGATAAAGAAAATATCTGGTGGGAAGATGTAAAGAAAGTTAGAGATATTTATGAGGAGGAGTTTACTTGGAGTGAATTCGAGAGACTATTCAAGAATACGTTTCTATCATAAAGGTACTATGGCGACAAGGAAAAATAGTTTTATGAGCTAAAGATGGGCTCTATGATCGATGGGGAGTACATTAGCAGATTTTTGTATTTGTTGAGATATGTGCCTTACCTCAAGGAGGAGAAGGCCAATATTCAAAGATTCATTAGTGGTTTGTCGATAAAATTCAAAGACAAGATTGAGTTTGATGAGCCTAGATCATTATAGGAGGCTGTCCGGAAGCTAAAGCATTGTTATGAGCAATCAGAGTGTATATGTGAGAATAAACGAGATTGGAAAGGTAATGCAAGGAATAAAGGGAAATGGGGTAAGAAGCGATCAAGGCCTCAAGACACGAGTATGAAAGAGAATGCAACACCACACAAGAATTTCAATGCATCTAGAAAAGGGTAGGGATTTCAATTTGAGGAGAAGAAAAAGGATGCAAGCTGGAAACCTATATAATGTTAGACTTGTGGAAAAGATCATCACATGAGAGATTGTCCACATCATCAGGGTGGTAGACTACAGATCTACAGTGCTCAAAAAGCGCAGACAGTAGGGGATGTTGGACAAAGTGTTCCTTGGATCTATGCAGAGTTGGATAACAGGCAGCTAGATCACCAGGCTTCTATTATCGATATGGATGATAATATTTGTGATCAAGTTATTTCTATTTTGATTGTCCCTGGATCTAATTATAGTTATGTTAATCCTAGCCTGGTGGATAAGTGTGGTTTGAATAAAGAAGTGCATGTAGAATCTTGGTTAGTGCAGTTGGCTAATGGTACCAAGAAGCGATTTCATCATTGGGTAAGAGCTTGTGCATTTGGGTTGAATGGTATGTCTACATCAACACATTTGAATGTATTACCTTTGGGTTCATATAACATGCTTTTGGGTATGGACTGGTTGTATCTCCATAAAACCAAGGTGTATTGTTATGAAAAATCTATTGAGCGCTTGGATGAAAATGGAGAATAAAGAGTCTTGTAGGGTAAGAAGAAGGCAACATCAGTTAGAATGGTTATAGCTATGCAGGCGAAGCGTAGTCATAGAAAAGGTTGTGTGTTATTTGTAGTGCATATTTGTAGTGACAAAGGTAAGGAAGTTAAGGATGTGAATGTTTTGAGCAGGTACCCAGTTTTACAACAGTTTCAAGATATATTTCTCGCAGAGATTTTAAATTTTCCGCCTCATAGAGAAGTGAATTTTTCTATTGAGTTGGTACCACGGGAAACACCAACATCAAAAGAACCATACAGGATTAGAACTCCAGAGTTGGTAGAGTTGAATTTGTGAAGGAAATGTTTGACAAGGGATACATTAGGCAAGATGTATCACCATGGGGCGCACCCGTATTGTTTATGAAGAAGAAGGATGGTACTCTCAAGGTGTGCATTGATTACAGGTAGTTGAACAAGGTGATCATTAAGAACAAGTATTCATTGCCTAGGATTGATGAGTTGTTCACTTAGTTGAAGGGAGAGCAATGTTCTCAAAGATTGATCTGATATCAAGATATATTCAGGTACGCATTAAAGAAGAAGACATTCATAAGACAACTTTCCGGACTAGGTACAAACATTATGAGATTGTTGTAGTTCCATTTGGTTTGACTAGTGCTCTAGCTACTTTTATGTGCTTGATGAATAGTTTGTTTCGTCCTTATCTGGACAAGTTTGTTATTGTGTTCATTGATGATATATTGGTATATCCTAAAAATGAGGAAGAAAATGCCTAACATTTAGCAACAGTGTTGAGATTTCTAAGAGAGCATCAATTGTATGCTAAGCTTAGCAAATGCAATTTCTTTTAGACAGAGGTACATTACTTGGGACATGTTGTTTCCAAGGAAGGCATAGCAGTATATCCAGAGAAGAGAA
The DNA here is from genome assembly GCA_000404065.3 of Pinus taeda. Lineage (NCBI taxonomy): Eukaryota > Viridiplantae > Streptophyta > Pinopsida > Pinales > Pinaceae > Pinus > Pinus taeda. Next base: position 43,156 of record APFE030197130.1, on the reverse strand, counting down.
GGGTTATCATGGAATGGGAAAATCCTAGGAATGTTGATGAGATAAGATCATTTATGGGGTTAACAGGTTACTATAAGAGGTTCATTAGGAATTTCTCTCGCATTGCATATCCTATCACGTCATCGTAGAGGCAAGGTAAGAAATTTGAATGGACAAAGGAATGTACAACTAGTTTTTAGCAGTTAAAGAAGTTGTTGACAAATGATCTAGTGCTAAATATTACAGATCCAGAAAGATTTTGTGGTATGCACAAATTCTTGCAAGAGAGGACTTGGTGGATTTCTTATCCAAGAAGGAAAGGTAGTATGCTATGAATAATGGAAACTGAATGAGTGTGATCATAACTATCCGACACATGATCTTAAGTTGGAAGCAATCATCCATGCATTGAATATGTGGAGGCACTATCTTCTTGGTGGGAGATTTGTATTGATGAGTGATCATAGTGGATTAAGGTATCTATTTGACCAACTGAATTTGAATGCCAGGAAAGCTAGATGGTTGGCCATGATCAACAAGTTTGACTTTGAGATCAGGTACATTAAAGGTAAAGAGAATAAGGTTGAATATTCTCTTAGCAGGAGGACACATGTAAACCACACATCAAACATGAGTTCTTATGGGACAAATTTACAGGCTTGGATCTTACAAGAAAGTCAATAGGATAACAGGTACATGGAGCTCAGGCATAGGTTACAATAGGGTATAGGTACAAGTATAGGTGCACAAAATGTGGACTATTGTCTCACAACAAATGCCTTGGTCAAATTTAGGGACAAGATATATGTTCTAGATGATAACGAGCTCAAGAAGCTTATCTTGGGAGAGTTTCATGCAAAACCGCATTCAAGTCACCCAGGATATCAAAAGACATTGACAACAATGAAGAAGTTATACTATTGGCCGAACTTTAAGAAAGAGGTGCCAGAGTTTGTGGCTATATGCTTAGATTTTCAATAGGTAAAGGCAGAGTGTAAGCATCTAGGTGGGTTACCACAGCCGATCTCGATTATAGAGTGGAAATGGGAGGACATTTCCAGGGACTTCATCACGGGTTTTCTGATGACATCTAGACAACATGACTCAATTATGGTTGTGGTTGACATGTTGAAAAAGGTAGTGCACTTCATTCCAGTAAAGTCTACTTATTCATATAATGATGTAGCACATGTATTCATCATAGATATAGTGAGGTTTCATGGTGTACCAAAGAAGATCATATCAGACAAGGATGCCAAGTTCACTTCTAGGTTATGGAAAGAGTTATTTGTAGGTTTGGGTACAGGGTTGGCCTTTAGCACAATTATCATCCACATATAGATGGATAGAGAGAGAGAGGGTCAACATGATATTGGAGGATATGTTGAGGATGTATGTGACGCATCAACAATGAAAGTGGGAAGAGTACCTTCCACTGATTGAGTTTTCTTACAACAATTGGTATAAGGAGTCTTTAAGGATGAGTCCATTAGAGGCACTCTATGGTTGGAGTTGTAATAATCCTATTAGTTGGAGTTGTCAAGTCTACTTATTCATATAATGATGTAGCACATATATTCATCAGAGATATAGTGAGTTTCATGGTGTACCAAATAAGATCATATCAGAAAAGGATGCCAAGTTCACTTCTAGTTCTGGAAAGAGTTATTTGTAGGTTTGGGTACAAGGTTGGCCTTTAGCACAACTTATCATCCAAAAATAGATCGATAGATAGAGAGGGTCAACAGGAAATTGGAGGATATGTTAAGGATGTATGTGACGCGTAAACAATGAAAGTGGGAAGAGTATCTTCCATTCGTTGAGTTCGCTTAGAACAATGGGTATAAGGAGTCTTTAAGGATGAGTCCATTCGAAACACAATATGGTTGAAGTTGTAATAATCCTATTAGTTGGAGTGATCTAGTTAACATGGTATTGATAGGACCATATATGTTGGACAAAATGGAACATGAAATGCAGGCAATCAAGAAGAATCTAAAGACAACACAAGATAGACAGAAGAGTTATATAGATTAGAACATGTTGTTTAAGGAGTTTCAAGTTGGGGAATAAGTGTACTTGTGCTTCAATCCCAATAAGAGCTCCTTGAGGATTGGATCATGTGCCAAGTTGCACCTCGGTTTTGTGGACCCTTTAGGATCCTTGAAAGGATTGGACCAATAGCTTATCGACTTGTATTGCCTCTGATAGTGAAAGTCCATGATGTTTTCCATGTGTCATTGCTTAAGAAATATGTTAAAGACATTGATCATATAATTGGATGGTATGTATTGTAGGTGGAGCTAGAAGAAGAATTCCAGTCGAATACTCAGTGTATATTTCAAAGAAATATGCTCATGCTCCAGAATTGAGCAATCAAGCAGGTTAAAGTGTAGTGGAAGCGCTTTGGGCCCATCGAAGCTACATGAGAGATGGAAGATGAGATGTGGGCTATGTATCCTTCTCTATTTTATGGTTGAGCGAATGTTTGGTATATGTTTTTGGTATGTGTATATACATATGTATATGATGTAAATATCACCACAAGATGTGTTATAAAGCTCCAATAAGAAGTATGGGTGTCATGTCATTACGGTTATCATGTTGTTTTTCTTCTCAACAAGTTGATCATTGTAAATACTGCAACGAGCTAAGTTATAAAGTTCCATGGGAAGTACGTTTTTCTTTCAGCGGTCTTGTTGGTTGTAGGTGTCATTGAACACCGAGGATGGTGTTCCCCCAATGGGGAGGGTTCTGTAACAACCTTGGTAAAACATTCCATGTAAAAAAAAAAAGGTAAAATAAGACCTTGGTCATGGGAAACACATTCCAAGCTGAACGTTGGGTAGAAACATAGTGATGGGGATCACTTGTTATTAATTAATGGCTATGGAAATTCACGAAGGAAATGGCTAAGGCTTTGGAAAGGCAAAATGGCATTTACTGGCATTTTTTTATGAAAATAATGGAAATTAGGAGAAAAGGAAGGTGAAATGTCATAGGTTACATGTGAGGAGGAAAATAAAGAAAAATAATAGAAAATTGAATAAAATAGAGGCCTTATTAATCAAAAGGCTTCTAAGGATCAGTTCATGGCTTTCTATAAGTTCAGGAGCTCTCGTTTTCTCTCTCTCTCTCTCATACTCTTGGACACTAGAGTTTTCTTGAGAATTCTTGGAGGAGCGTGGCATACTTAGGATTTGGAGCAAGAAGGCAAAGGAAAAGTAGGAAAGTCTAAGAGGACATTGGGATCAATAGCTACAATGGATTTTTCTTGCAAGTACCAAGTTGCATGTATGATTTCCTTGCTAGTTTTGGAATGCATGGTATATGCATGTGGTTATTTGGTGATAATCTATCATTGGCATGGAGGATTGCCTAGATTAATAGTGGTTTTGCCTAGCCATTTCATTTCTTGGATAGCCATGGTGTTGTAGGCTTTAATTTTGTTTTCTGGTTGGTTTTATTATGTCTTTGGTTGTGGGTTGAGTTATTAGTTCCTAGAATCCTTATTTGGAGAAACACTTTGGAAGCCTTGTAGCAGCTTGAATTGAGTTACTAGTGCTGGAAGCCTTGGTTGGACAAACAATCTAGAAGCCTTGGTTGGAAAAACAATCTGGAAGCCCTTGGTGGGTTGAATTACTATTCCTGGAAACCCTGATTGGACAAACACTCTAGAATCCTGGTGTCAGCTATGGGTTGAATGACTAGTCTTAGAAGCGCTGGTTGGACTAAATGCTCTAGAGCCCTAGGCATCTTGAGTAGATATGAATCTGGTGATGGTTAGTGATTTCCTACTATGAGGTGGAATTACTGGTTGAGAGTTGCGGTGGTTTGACCCTTGGAAGCCCTGGATGGTTTTGATTGATTTGTCTTTTGAGATCCCACTTTCATGCTTGGAATATGGGATGGGGGTGACTAGCTAAAGGAAAGATTTGGTTCATCCTGTTAGTGTCAGCATTTTCACACTGCCATTAGTGATCAAAATATGCTCTTTTGCATTTTCATGTTAGGAGTCCCATACTGATGAGTTTGCATTCCATTAGGTCATGGATCCATTGATGGTGGTAATCACTTCAGTTTTTCCCTCATGATCTATACTTGTTGATCCTCTTCCATATAGTTCAGTCATGGTTCATATTTACTCTGCAATTCATTTCTAAATCTTAGGGTTTGGTCTCATTAGGTTTTAGGGTCCCACCATGGTCAAAATTTGATGATTATGTGCCAATAATGATCAGCAAGGACATGAGGAGGCCAATAATGATTGGTAAAGCCATAATTTATCATTTTGAAAGACTAATGTAGTTCTCACCTCAAAACATGTTTTGAGGTGAAAACAGAGTATTTTGTTTTTATCTTCATTTATGATGTAATTTAATCTTTTCATATGTAATATTGGTTCCCAGCTACTCCTAAGCATCTTGTGATGTTACCAAGCACCTGCCACTGCAAAAATCAAGTCATCATGAGCACCAATTCACCTGCAAATGAAAAAGAGAAACAAGCACTAAAACCCTAAATTCCTCTCCCACTGAGCTAGGGTTGGCTATGGGAGAAGATATATCTAAGCAGAGGCGGCATGAGAGATATCAGAAGGTATTAGGCCATTTCATATCATCAAACATCAGGTCTCCATCATTTTTTAAGAATTCATTGCAAGGAACAAGACATTCACCACACATAAGGGATGGTTTTTCTTCAAACTGTGTTTTTGAGCAAGAAAAGATGAATTTGAAAAAAGTGAGAGAGGTTTTTGTCCATCATAGACCCAAGAAGAAAAGAATCCTTCAGTTTGTACACAGGTTTCATGGTTTTATAGAAATGTTAAAAATACAGTTGCTAGAAGAGAGTTAATGCACTTCTTGAGTGACCTTGGGAAAATCAAGATTTCTCCTAGCTGGGTTGACCAAATGACTTGCTTGATGAGTCAAATGATAACCAGACACAAAGAGATTTTCAATGAGCTACCATGAGCGCAATTTGGAGTTCAGGAAGACCTAAAAACATTGACTGAAATAGCACTTTGCATTTTGGCAACCTCATTCTGCATATTTTGACTAGTCTTGGGTGATTGGACTTTTGACAGGGGAAATGAACTCCAAATTGAAAAATTCAAGATGTTCAGGAAATTATACTCAATAATATTTCTAACAAGCTATCCAATGCTCAATTTGGACACCTAGAAGGCCTCCAAAAGTGGTCTGCAAAAAGGAGCGGTGCTTAGAGCCTAGCACTGCGCATAGGGTAAGGAGCCTCAAAATCACTCCAAATAGAAAATTCTCACCAAATTACCTCCAATTTCACCTTTTTACAAGTAAGTTCCCTCTCTTCACTCAATGTTTGGCTTGCATGTTTGATATTTTGGGCCTCTCATCCACTCCTAGTATTAAACCCTAATTTTCCTCTATAAACCCTAATCATTTTGTCTATTCCATTGCCTAGCATGATAACTCAAACTATTTACCCATTATTCCCTTCACCTTAATCTACATCTCATAAAATATCCCAAATAAAAGCTTTGAGGACAACTTAGAGAGATCAAAGTTTGTCATCACTTACCTGGAGCAAGAAAACAAACAACTAAGTCATAAACAGGTCCTCATGGAACTTAAGCTACTGAAGACAAAGAGGCAAAGTGACAAAGAGGCTCATGTCACTTTGACTCCTATCGAGAAAGAAATCGAACAAGATAGGGAAAATTGGCTTGAAAGAGTCAACCTACACCTTGAAAGGCTCATTGGCAAGGCCAACAGGGATAAGAAAATGCTCAGACACATGGCATACCATTACATGGCTCATAACAAAATTTGTAATATGAGGATTAGAAAATTAAAGGCTAGGCTAGGGAAAGCTTTGGAAGGCAAAAAGGAGAAAGATAGATTAAAGATGTTGGATGAAGCCTCCCTAGCCTATCAAAGCAGTTGATGGTGGTGTGTCATGCCAAATTTGGGTAGCTTTTGAAGAAATTTTGTCATTTTTAAATTTTGGAAAGTCAAAACACAGAAAATCTGCCTAGAAGCGCAGCATCGGTGGCGTTGTGCTTTTTCTAGGGGCACCCAATGGACAAATGGCTTACATTTTTGGATTCAAGGCATCAAGGACATGCACCCTAGCAATTTTTAGAATTTTTGGAGCAGAACGGGTGCACCAAAAGGTCCAAAAACTCCCCATAAATGACCTTTCTGCCTCTTTTTGGACACACAGAAGCAACCTTGGGAGATTCCAGTTTTGAGGGGCCAAATGAGCTCCAAATTAACAAATTATAGATTTTCAAGAAATTAGACTTGACTACCTTTGCAATGAGCTATCATGGGCTCAATTTGGCTAAGGGGAAGGTCTCCAAAATCATGTGGAACGTGATGCTACGCTTAGGACTAGTGGCGCTGTGCTTAGGGCCATTTTGCTTAGGAAGCCAAAATTCGCCTGTTTTGACTATGAATTTTATTTCTCTCTCCTCATTGATGATTTCAATGATGTAATTGATGACATGGAATGTAAATGTAATGGTAAAATAGTGTTATAGGGTAGATTCATTAGTTAGAGGTGGTTTTGAGGCAAATGAATCAATTCCCCTCTTTTAGAGGCATGTTGTTTGACTGCCTATTTTCCAATTCTTTGTTGGGAAATGGTTGAAACAACCCCTCTTCTCATGGATTTGACTCCTAAAGGTCAGGATGAGTAGTTTAAATGTCTATATTATGTGTTTTCTTGGTCATTTGGTGAGGTTGGATTCAACTGGATGCTCATGTACTGAACACATATCACTTTGTAGCATTTTTGGGAGGAAACTAATAAAGTTGCAGCTATTTTTATGGGATCCTTGTGGTATGGCCTTTAACATGTGTTTCTTATTCTATTATTATATTCTCATGTTATTTATGTATGCCTCTTTCATATGATCGCTTCTGATTGGTTGTTTTCAAGTCAGATAGATGGAATACATTAGGTTTAATGCTCTGCCTTGGGAAAACACCAGTATTTCATGTTTTTTCTACTATTTAGGAAGGATTCATGCCCTTCTCATGCCATTCTTAGCTCCTCACCAGTCTATCCTTTCACCCCATCAAGCTTTAAGGTGTTGAAGATCATATCTACCTTGCCCCATAGAATCCCCTGCAATTTTGACTTAGTTTCTGAGACCCAAATTGCCCAGCTACTCCTGATCTGGCAAAAACACCAACAAATTCAATCAAAACCCTTGAGCTACTATACCTAGCATAAAATCTTGTTCCTGATCTAGTCATCTTGACTGAGATCCATAAGGAGAGATCTCTCTCCTGACCTAGTAGGGCTAGCTACTAGGTTAAGCGTGGTTTGTGGTTACCTTAGAATTGCCTCCCTTCAGCCTAAGGTCAATCTAGGTGATAACATAGTGGTGACCATACTGGGGAACGTAATTTTATGTTCCTCAGCAAAATGTATCAATTTTAGATCTGATTGTTGATGGTGGACAACAATCAGACACCGGAAGGCTGAAATCATTCACCTGGCGACTCTAAATCAATTTTGAGATCAAATCCAAGGACTCCATTGGAGGATGAACTTGACCAGCAAAACCATGAAAGGAAAATATGGAAATATCAGGTATTCAAGTTGGAATTTAATCCAAGACATTATGTTCTTTGTTATAAATTATTTCTTCTCTTTTCCCGAGTGTCAAGAAGGCTTTACAAAGTATACTGTATTTGAGAAAAGATCTTAGACCTGCATTTGATTCTTTCCCTTTGAAGATTGTGAATACAGAATATTCACATGCCTTTGATCTTGATCAATACCCTTCTTCCGAATCTTATGATGACCGTCTTCGAACTAATGAGCTTCAAGAGATCAAGTATAATTCTACACCTTCTATAGATATTCCTATACCTTGTAAAATTTCGGATAGATACAAGCCTCTGATTTTACCTCCTATATCCCATGCTTTCCCTAAAAATCATTACCTATATCTACCAAGATTTGATGGTGACTATGACAACATCATTGCTGAGAGACATGTACTAAATTTTGAGTCTTTTCTTGACCTTTTTGAAGTTGATGAAGAGGATGTCAGTATTAGGCTTTTTGCTCTTTCTTTGCAAGGCAAAGTCAAGAGTTGGTTCAAAACCCTGCCTGATGTGAGCATCTCAGATTTCCAGTAGTTCGTCAAAGTTTTCCTCGACAAGTAGGTGGTTAGAAAAAACCCTTTCTTGATTCTAGAAGAGTATAACCATCTGAAAATACAGCCAGGGGAGATATTACAACAATTTTCTGCCAAATTTAACCAAGTTTATTGTTCAATGTCTGCTAATATAAGGCCTCCTCCTGGATCCACTCTCTTTCACTACCCAGATGCCTTTGATCCGGAAACGGAGTTTCAGCTGAGACAAAGGAACCTTGCAACACTTTAAGAGATGCAAAACAGTGCAGTAGATGTAGAGGCTAATTTGTTGATTAGAAGGGAAAAGTTGAACGAAGAAGAAATGAAGAGCATAGATCCAGAGGAATCAACATCTTTAGAGGTAAAGCTCGACATTTTGGTAAGTGCAGTGGAAGAGATGATGCAAAAAATAACCACAAGGAAAGAGTATGATGTTCAAGACCATGGCTCGTTGATTGAAGAAGAACAAGTGGCTGATCAAAAACATTTTCTTTCTTATCCCAGTTGTCATAGATCTGATAATGATTGTTTTATAAATCATCTTGGAGAAGGGAGATCTGTTGATCTAACATGTATGTTTGATGATGTATTTTATACTGATGATTTACCTAGTTTGATTAGTATGATGTTGGTTATGTTCTCCAAATAGAAGCTAACGTTGCAGATAAATCAGTGGCTAGTTTATGGAAGGAGGAAGTTCACTTTCAGTAGCTTGAATACAATGATCAACCGTTTCATATCAGCTATGGAAGTGAGTAGGAAAGTGCAGAAAATGTTGAAGTAAGTGAAGGATCTTTGCCTTTTTTGTTTTTCTTCATTTCAGTTCATCAGAGACAACTTTCATGCAATCAGAAATCAACTGTCGACAAGTTTTTATTTGGACCATGTTGAGGGCAATGAAATCCTTGTTCAAGACTTCTCATATCTAGATTTGCAGCCCTCAAACGCCATTGATTGTCAAGTTGCAGATGAAAACTTGTAAGCTGGAACATATGATCAAATGATGCAAGATGATTCCGTACCATTATATTTTGAATCATTTCAGTTTTTGAAGGGAATTTTGTATAGTATATCTTCAAGTGAGCAGCCTGTAGAAAATTATGCAATCCCATTGGAACCAATAGAAAATGGGTTGCAACAGTCTTTTCAAGTTTTTCATGATCCAATAGCTAATGTGTTGGATGATGTCTGCAGTCAAAGTCCTTCTCCATTAGATAATTGTGAGCTTAAAACAAGTATTGATATAAACTGGATCCAACAGCTGGTTTCTTTGTCATTTTCAGCAGGAGTCTCATCACAAAGCTCAGATGGAAGTTTACATTCATGGTATGAGGAGAAGCAAAGTAATCCATTGGATGAGCTAAGTCCCAGTGCACATGAATTTCAAGATCCTTATGCAGTTTTTTTGGAATCAGATAGCAATTCCATATTATTCAATTTGGGAAAATTTGGATCTATTTACAAGTTTTCATGGGAGTTGCCTTTCAATAGTTCTCTCTTGTTATTTATAAGCAAGCGCTTGTGGAGAATTCAAAAAGCGGCCAAAATACTTACTTGGTTGCATTGGTTGTTTAATTTCACTTGATCGGGTGATGAATGGAATAGTTAAAGTAGGATTTATTGAATAAGCTCCATTTTGAGCATCTTTTCCAGTTTGTCAGTTGTGTTCTAGTACTGAGTTAGTTTTTAGTTGAGTAAAAGTCAGTTTGTGTCCTCAAGTCGTTAGTTTACAGTCATGAATTTCAGTTTGAGTTTTTTACTCCATGCTCAATGGATAAGGCTACTAGGTCTACGGTGTTCTTGGCACCTCCAAGGAGCTACCATCCCCATTGGAGCCAATGTTAGTGTCAGCATTTTCACACTGCCATCAGTGATCAAAATATGCTCTTTTGCATTTTCATGTTAGGAGTCTCATGCTGATGAGTTTGCATTCCATTAGGTCATGGATCCACTGATACTGGTAATTGTAGGGCTATAACTAGGGTCTCTCACACCACCAATTATTCCACATTATTAATTCAATCCGGGATCGTTTGGTTCTTTCAAGGAGTAACTCAATCCGAGGCTGTTTTGCCCAAGTAATGCTCGGTAGTATAGTGCTCTAATGAATTGAAAGGAAACAGATACTAAACTATAACTGAATCAACTCAAGGATAAAATCACACAAATCAATCTGATCAGTCAAGGGTACGGAACCAATAACCCTTCCCTTTAGAAACTGATAAAGAAGGAAACCAAAGAAAAGGCTTATGGATCAGGGAGTCAGGCAGCATCTTGCTGGGCTCACGACAGTCTTAGGCCTGCTATCACTCGAAAGTAACAAAAGCAGATAAGCGGGAGTAAATGGAACAGCAATTATGAAATGGAACAGCAGGAATTAAATGGAACAGCATAGGTAAATGGAACAGCAGTAATCAAATAAACAACATAAATAAATGGAACAGCAAACAGGAAACGTCAATCATATGGAACAGCTAACTCAATTGGAATAGTAAACGCAATGGAACAACAATCTTAAACGGATGCACACGTTCTAAGCTATTACAACAATCTGAGAGTGATGTATGACGTGACTATTTCTGAACAGAGTGATATTGTCTTCAAATCTCGCAAACACTTATTCTATATGAATCCAATGATGATACCAGTCATACCAATACCGGGATGCAATTCAAAGAAATTCACTTTATATAATACAGAGACATGAATGAGGAAACTTATCCAGATTCAGAAATTAACTGAAGAGCATAGTCTATCATGTGAAAGATATATCAGATTGCTGGAACAAAGGAAATAATCAAACCCCACCAATCACCGTATGATACAACAGCGAGTGACCGTTGGAGCTGGGCCCTTGGCTACCAATGGTGCACCGCTTAAAGCTACTTCAGATGCAGAGGTAAAGTGAACGCAAAGTTCTTTATATTGATTGCATTAACAAAGATACACAAGATCAAGTCTCAGCAAAACTTAATGCTCAGAGTTGTTCCAAACCATGTAATTACAATAGTTGATCCCCCACGCTCAATGGCGTGGTATCTTTATATAACAGAAATGACGGAGATATCTAGATACAAAATATAAGCTAAAGCAGCGATCCCTCAGGATCAGAGATCCTGAGGGATTCGCTAATCGTTCAGTTCTTCTTGTTCCTTTCTTGCGTTCTCCGTCTTGGCGTCCACGTTCTTTTCCTGGATCATTCGGCTCTAATTTTACTTGATCGTGTTCGCATCCGGTTTCCTAGCGAGGGGACAGCAATTGCTTTCCCTTTGCTTCTTGTTTCTGCTTGATGATCCCCTGTTTCCGCGTCCTTCTGCATAGAAAACATCGATTATTGGTGATTGAGCTTCGTTTGTCCATTTTCACACAATCAACACAATTTATCAAAATCCTTTTATTCTTTAGACTTATAATGCAGAAAAGGTTAGGAAACTTATTAGAAAACCACTAGATTACTATTCAAAAAGCATACCTTTCAAGCGCTCCACACTTTTCATGCCATTCGGGTTGTGCAATGCTCTTACTACATTTTGCACATTGATGCATGCTGTTCTGCGTCCATATTTGGATTCATTCATGGTAGTATACTTGGATGACATCATGATATTCAGTGATAACATGGAGGATCATAAGAAGCACTTGGCTTTGGTATTTTAGGCACAGAAGAAAAGTTAGTTGTACTTGAAGACGTCGAAGTTTATGTTTGTGCAGACAGAGATTCCATTCCTTGGACACATAGTGGGTCAAGGTCACATACAGATGGAGCTGAGTAGGATACAAGCGATTGAGGATTGGCCAAGCCGAAGAATGTCTATAATATGAGAGTGTTATGGGGGATGACCAAATACAAACAGAAGTTTGTAGAGGGGTACTCCAAGGTGACTACACCACTAATGGACCTTCTGAAGAAGGATAAGCAATGGAATTGGACGGATATGTTTCGAGCATCATTTGAGGATTTAAATAAGAGAATGGTTACAACAATGATATTGAGGATACCTAACTTAGAGATACCATTTGATGTTCACATAGATGCTTCTGATTTTATGATAGGGGGTGCACTTTTGCAGGATGGGCATTCAGTGGCATATGAGAGTTGGAAGTTACAGGATAGAGAGCGACGATATTTGGTTCATGAGAAGGATATGACTGTGATCATCCACTATTTATAGGTATGGAGGCATTACTTGATTGGGAAGCCTTTTGTTGTCAAGACTGACAACGTTGCAGCGAGTTATTTTGCATCCCAACTGAAGTTGTCAGCGAAGCAAGCTCATTGGCAGGACTTCTTGGCAGAGTTCGAGATGACTATTGAGTATAGGCCAGGTATAATCAATGTAGTTGCAGATGCCCTTAGCAAGAAGGGAAAATTGGATGCACTTGAGGAGGGAGAGGACTAAGCTGAGTGTAGTAGGGGTCAGGTTCAGATGACGAATAAGATGCAGAGTAGACTTCATGCTAGTGTAGAGATTGATATTCAGGAAAATAGTGTTCTAAAGTAGGTGAAGGAGGGGAAGGCTCATAAGTTTTTCCTATGAGACATAATCTTGTTTCATGGGAACCGAATTTACATTCCAAAGTCAGCTAGACTTAGAGGCACCTCTTGAAGGAGTGCCATGATTCTCCATGGGTTGGCCACCCAGGGTAATGTTGTTCTTTGGCATTGTTGGAGAGGGGATTCTTTTGAGAGAAGATGAGGGAGGATGTAGAGGAGTGTGTACATATGTGCATCATTTTTCAGTAGGAAAAATTAGATAACCAAAGACAAGGATGATTGTTACATCCTTTACCAATTCTAGAGATACCATGGATGAGTGTTTTGATGGGCTTCATCACTCATTTAATGTAGGTGCAGGGGTATAATGGGATTATGGTAGTTTTTGATCATTTTTCCAAGTATGTCGTCTTCATTCCGTTGAAGATAATACGTGGAGCCGAGAATAATGTTGATTTATTCTTCAAGAACATTGTGAAGAATTGGGGAGTGACATTGAGTATTATGTCTGATCGAGATCTGTGTTTTACAGGTAGATTTTGGACCACTTTATTCAAGTTGGTCGGGACAGAGTTGCTGCAAAGTTTGAGTTACCATCCGTAGATAGATGGGTAGACTGAATGGATTGATGCAATGCTGGAGGACTAATTGAGACATTATGTGAGGGTTGGTCAGAATAATTGGCCTGAACTACTAGATGTGGCTAAGTTTAGCTACAATTTGCTGAAGAGTTCTAGAATCAGGTATAGTCCATTTGAGTTGGTCAATGGACAACTGCTAGTTGCTCCACACATTGTGCCACAGATTCAATTTTTGAGGAATCCACATGCGAAGAGATTTTTGACAGCATGGGAGGAGTCTTTGGAGTTATCCCTGCATGATGTTGCAAGGAGGATGAAGAAATGGGCAGACTTGGGTAGATGGGACACACACTTCGATGTTGGGGATATGGTTTTTCTGACGATCACTAGAGATCATTTTTAGCCATCAAAAGGGACTGCGAGATATTTGACGAGGAAGTATGAAGGGCCATTCCAAGTGAAGCAAAGAGTTGTGGAAGTTGCTTATGAGTTGGAGCTGCCAAACCACCTGCGTTCGAAACATCCTATGTTCCATATAAGTCAAATCAAGAGATGTAGACTTGATGCACATCATCCTAAGAGGACAACACCACCAAGGGGACCAACCATGATTGTGGACAGGTTGAACTTGATTTTGGATAAGATCTTGGATCTTGGAACTAGGGTGTTAGGAGTGTTGAATGAAGGGATTTCTTCGTTAGATGGAAGGATGCATCGGAGGAAAGTGGTTGGGAAACAGGGGATTCACTATGGAGATGGAAAAATGAGATTGATGAGTTTAATGATGGGCTAGCACGATTAATAGGATTGCCAAGGATGACAATGAATCATGGTGGGGGAGGATGTCAGGGCCCCAAGTCGGCATCACCACCCTCGGGTGCGTTGGGTGCCCCACATGGGAACACATGATAAAAACATGACATGGGCGTGCCCAAGTGTGACGAATTTGTGACGATGGGCAGGTGCGATCCGAGTGCGACAGGTGAGTAGTCGACAGGCAGGCGTGTCGGGCGACTCGAGTTGGGCGTTTGGGAAGGCGCATGCCTAGGCGAGGCAACATGGTGGAGAGAGAGTGACTTGGAAAACGCGGGTCGGAAAAGGCGTGTGACGGGGGTGTACACCCAGGTAACGTGCCCATACTTAGGTGTGGGTGAACCAAAGGAAAATGCGACCAAGTGTTGGTCAAGTATGGAGTTATACGAAGGGAGTTTATATGGTAGTGAGGGCGAACATATGTTTGAGTCGACGCATAACCAAGGGGGATGTAAAGCTTGAAGGGCGCATCAGCTTGGTGGATTAATGCCCCAATCGACACAACCCACACGATGTTACATTCAGTAGGAAACATATATGTCATGACCCTATCCTTGTGGTACTCTTCCAACCACGTATAGACAAGTGCAACACCAATATACATTTTCTTTTCACCAATACTCAAGTATATGGACTACGCCTGAACCAACACTTAACCAATTTTATCTTCAAGTGTTATCAATGCAGTGGAAATAAATTCCTTCAATTAACCATATAACCATATATATGAAAAAAAAATAATAAACACATAAACATATGTGGGAGGGAAACTCCCATGTACTAAGTCTACCCAATATATATATATATATATATATATATATATATATAATATATAATTCAATTGTACAAAATTAATTTACACTTGTGAAGCTCAACACTTCGGCTTGTACACTTCTTTTATAAAATCATGCCTGAAAAATACCAAGTCGTGCTTTCCATGCATGCCATGTTGAGTTACCAAACCATCCGTGCACATAGTGCCCACCTTGTTCTCTACCCACAACACTGCTGCACGTTTTTCCCGTTGTTGTATTTTCTAAACATCTATCATTCACCACCTCGGCGCTGAGCCCATGCCCTTACCATCATTCACCGCATTGTAGTTCAGGTGCTACCCACCCATAGGTTTGCCATAACAGCCTCGGCCACCTAGGTCACCTCCGCCCATGGTTCACACTTTCCAACTATTAACAAAGTCAGGTTACTTTGACTTCTGTTCCGTCCAATACAAATATGACCTACCTGCAACACGGTCGTGCAACGTGACCCAACCTACGACATGCCTCTCCATTTGATCCTTGTGCGAAAACCCCAAACCCATCCTACAACTATACTTTGGCCCTGCATTGTGCACTCTGCCCAGATGCCTAGTTCACTATTTTCCTTCACTTTGTTCTCGAGTTGTTCGATGTATGTCGAATGAATTTATTGATATGATGCCTAACTCTCCTATGCCACTCCATATTTATATGGATGTGTGGAGGCTAAGTCCACCAACCGATGCATCCTTTCAACTCTCAAAGGGTTGGCTTGGATGCATAATATAGGTCAACATGCCCATGATAATCATGTCAACCCTCTCCATAATACATGTTGGTGTCCATCGCTTGGCTTGTCGTTGCCTCTCGGGTTGGCCATGCCACCTGCTTGCTTGAATTCTACATGATGGTTCTTCATATGGGTGCCTCGCTCGCCTTAGGTGTGCACTTGTCTGGACGCTCAACTCAAGTTTCCTAGGGCGCCGTCACTTGTCAAGGCTTCGAGTTGGCAAGCGCTCGAGAGAGTTGAAAAATCAAAAATTGTGGTGAAAGGCATGAGGGCACACCCAAGTTGCGCGACGAAACCCTGTGTTTGGTTAAAGGTGACTCTGGTTGGGACATTCGATTAAAGGTATTCATTTATGTGCGAATATAGGCACACACATAGCGGGCACGCCGTGTTAGGCAGGAGCCCAACCATTATGATGGGCGAGTCGTGTGACGAGGTGTGATGAGGGACCAGTGGATGAGTTGGAGAAAATGTGTATGGTGGGTGAGTGGGCGCATTGGGCGAGGGCATGTTGGGTGATCCAAGTCAGGTGCCCAGACGAGTGCACACCTAAGGTGGGTGAGGCACCCATGTGCGTAACCATCGTGTAGAAGTGGGGTAGGCAGGTGGCATGGCCGACCCGAGAGGCAATGATAGGCCAAGCGATGGGAAATGACATGTATTATGGAGAGGGCTGACATGATTATCATGGGCAAGTTGACCTATATTATGAACCCAAGACGACCCTTGGTGAGTTGAAAGGACGCGTCGGTTGGGTGGACTTAGCCTCCACATGTCCATATAAATATGGAGTGACATGGGAGAGCTAAGGCATCAAATAAATCAAACCATTCGATATACAACATAGAAAAAGGAGAATAGAGCGAAGGAAAACAATGGAATGGGCATACGAGTGACGTGCATAATGCAGTTGATGGGCCTTTAAATATTTAAAGGCACATGCCTCTAAATTAGACATAGATTAATGCCCATTTGAGCATCCTTCAGCACATTAAACCTCTTTTCTTCATTAGATAATGTATTTTTAACTTTAATATGTTCATTAGGAAGGTTTATGGATAATTTCATATTTGTGCCTAATATTATTTATTTTTGTGGAATATTGTGAGAATATTGGGCAAATTATGGAGATTTGGAGGAGGAGATAATATAGGGACCTACTCCCTACTATAGGAGGATCAATATTAAATAATCAACAAGATATTATGGAATTATGGCACATATTGTGGAGCTCTAATGATTAAGAAAATATAGGAATGTGTTCCCTCCCATTTAATGCACATTCCTAGAATTGGGAGCCATATCCACTAATCAAGGTATTTTGGTGGGGAAAGCTTCCTCCTTTTATGGGGAATGATTCCTAATCATTTTGTATAAGTACCAAGTTGAATTTTCCTCTAGGGGTGGATTTTTCTTAGTCTTATTGTGTAGAGAACTTGTATTTTTGCAGCTCCATTGTCATTTCTTGCATGGATGTAATTGTATTGATGGAAATAATGAATATTGATGACATGTTCAACTTTTAGATATTGGTATCCTTCATAGGACTCTGATTTTCCTTGGGCTTGGCCATCCCAGGAGCCTCAAAGCCCTTTTGTATCATCTTCTTTTCTTCTTTTCACTTCTTATTCACATGCATCTCTTGTTCTTGTCTTTTTTCTATTTCTGCATTTAGTATTAATAATTTCTTGTTGTAGGATTGTGTTAAATGGTTGAAGTAAGTTATTTTTCAGGATCACAAGCATCATGTCATAATTGGAACAACATTGGAAGGTCATACTCAAGATTAGTTTTCTTATTCCCAAATCTAGATTTATGGAAGTCCTTTATGGAAAATAACAATAAATTTCTGCTAATTTTTAGAGCATGCTAATGAGCTTCAATTGAGTTGATTCCACTTGCATTATATCAAAAAAAAAATATAGTTAATAACAAAAATTACCCCATTTAATTTGCACTTGATTAGGTTAGGCATTGGATAGATTTACTAGCTCACTAGTTCTTGAATTTCTAGATTTTAGAATAGTAATCTTCTTCCATCTTTTATCATGGGTTAACAGAGGTCCTTTTGAGTGATTCCACTTGGAATGGAGACTTAAGAAATCCTGGTAATTAAAAAAATTGTTCCATCCAATTTGGGTTTTCTTTGGTTGGTCATTTAGTGAATTATAACTCCCTATAACAAATTTTTTGTTTCTTGTAGTAAACTACAGAAAACCCTGTAGTAGCCTTCCAACATGCATATACTTGCCCAAATTTGCTCAAGAAGCTTGGTTATTGTCCCTTAGGGTCGAATCAAGACCCCTAGGATCTAAATCAATTATTAGGGAAAACTAAAGATCACTTAGGACTTGCCTCTTTACCCATGCAAAACATTTCAGCAATTTGGGCTAATGGATAGATTTATAAATTGGATAATACAATGATGATTTCCACATCCAATGAACTCTGTTAATGGATCTAACCTCTTTTAAATGTAATGGTTGACATTTAGTTCACTATATTTACTTTATGCAATTAGAATAGTTTCCTTTCCTTTTATTTTCTTTCTTGCAATAGGTTAAGGCTTCCATTTCGAGCATTTCATTTTCTACAATGAGTTCAAGAACTGATTTTATCACATTCACTCCATTACATTATGACATCAAAGGAAGGACACATTGTATGTTGCACATATAGTGTTGATACCTCTTAAGTTTGTACGAACCCCATGTTGATAATTAAATTTGGTATCCTTGGTATTTGCAACATTGTTTTGCAATACCAAGGCTCATCAGCAGTGCCGAAGTATAGGCATATGACGGGTTTGGATTTTCCACACAAGAGACAAACAGAGAGGCGTATTATAGGTTGGGTCATGTTGCATGACCGTGTTTTAGGCAGGCCACCACTACAACGTGTACCGGGTGGGTTAGGTATAACCCGACTGTGTTAACAGTTGGGTAGTGTGAACCATGGTCAAAGGTGACCTAGGTGACCTAACGCTGTTACGTTGGACCCTCAGGCGGGTAACACCTGAACTTTAGTGCAATGAATGGGTTCCATGAATGGCGGTAAGGGTGTGGGCATAGCGCTTGAGTGGTGAACGATAGGTGTGCAAAAAATACGATGATGGGAAGAATGTGCAACAATGTCATGGGTAGAGAATAAGGTGGGAATGATGTACACAGATGGTTAGGTAACTCAGTAGGGCACACACAGACAAAATGGATGGGTATTTTGCAGATACAATTTTATAAAAAAAGCATGTAGGCTGAAGTGTTGTTGGCTACACAAGTGCAAATTCTTTTTGTACAATTGAATTACATAAATATATATATTAATATTGGACAGACTTAGTTACATGGGAGTTTCCCCTCCCACATATTTTTATGATTTCCGCAGTGCATATGTATTGGTTATATGGTTAATTGAAGAAGTTTATTTCCATTGCTTTGATAACACTTGAAGATAAAATTGGCTAAGTGTTGGCTTAGGCATAGTCTATTGAAAATGGCAACAAGAAATGCTAAAAATAGAAATGCTATAAATAGCATCTCAGATACTAGTGTTGGAAATAGCAACAAGGAATCATAAAATAGAAACGCTTAAAATAGCATTGCTATAAATAGAATTTCATGATAGATTCCAATTTTAGTTAGTCCCTGAACTAAAATCGAGAATTAAAATTCGAATTTGATCTTAGAATCTGTTTGTAAAATAATTAATTAATTCACCATGAGTTAATTAGTTGTAGGAAATCAAACATAAAGTCTATGTGAAGACATGCAACAATTTCTCCATTGGTTGAGGAAGTTATCCCTTGATTAAGGAGATCAATATGAGTTGTACTTTGAGTTGTAATTAGTTAGCTTAGTTATTTGAGTTAAGTCCAGTTAAATTAGTTCCAAACAGTTGTAGGAACTAATTGTGAGTTCAGTTAGTTAATGCATGCATGCATGCAACTAGTATTCTCTAGATAACTGAATATTCTCTCATAAATAACTCATGCATGTTAGTTTAGTCAGAGACCCAGTTGAGATTAAAGGAAGGCACAATGTACTATTAGATGGAGGAATTTTCCTATAAAGGAAATTCATCCATGCAGAAGGAATTATCTCCTTCAGGTTTGTGCAATTATTTCTGAGCCAAGTGAGCAGTGTGAGGTGGGAATTCACACTTGTGGAAGCACTGGATCCCAGGAAAAACTGTGCAAGGAAATAGGAGGCTTGGAGGGCAAAAGAGAAGGTTTGTGAGAAGCCTTTGATTGTCTATGAGTAGTAGAAGGATTGTAGAGAGAGCAAGATAGCTTGTGAGCTAATTATTTTTGTAATCTGGACTATTTTCCACTTGTATGATAATACAGAGATTGGGTTTTTAGGCTGAGGCTTTCCCTAGGATTATTCTTCTGTGTTATGTGTGATTGATTTCTCCTTATCAGTTATATGTGTTCTATTGATCTTGCTCATATTCTATTAAGCTTCCGCAAAGTTTGTTGTAGAAGTAGATCTTGTATTTTGCTTTAGTATATTGCATAATTTGTTGATCTACAGTGTGAATTTCTACATGGTATCAAAGCAAAAGTGATCAAAGGAGAGAACAATATACAAGAAGGGAGAAGTTCGAAGTTTGAGGTTCATGAATATAGAAATCAAGTTCTTATCACATCTCAATTTCACAAATGCCGTTCAAATTTTTAAGACTCGAGTATGCCCTTGATGGCGACTCAAATTATATAGCCTGGAAGGATCGCAGGGAAGCAGTATTAGAAGATAACAATCTAAAGGAATGGTTGATGCTACTAAACTGGCGGAATGGAAGAAATGTGTGGCTAGAGCAAGGAGAATCCTTTTGGATGGATTTCGAGACCACATAGTTTCGAGTCTCCATGGGAAGGAGACACCGTTTTTGATGTGGAAAACATTGAAAGATCTATATCAGAACAAAAACGATCAGAGGAAGTTGGTGCTAAAAGACAAGCTTCAGAAAATCAAGTGTGAAAAGGGCGACACGATCTCTACATATCTGAACAAGCTCACCACTTGCAGGGATGAGCTTGTAAGTGTAGGGATCACGACAACCGATGATGACATGGTGGGTCTTGCACTCCTCGGTCTTCCTAAGAGTTGGCATAGCTACGAAGACTCGGTAAATGGAAGAGAGAAACTGCCAGATTGGGAACGACTTTGGTCAGATCTGATGCAGGAGGAGATAAGAAGAAGCACCAAAGATGGTTCTTCATCCAAGGAGGATGAAGAAAAATGTTCCTTAGCGAGTAAGGTGAAGAAGGGGAAGGAGAAGGATTATCATCCCAAATCAAGTTCTTCCCATGGTGGGAAGAATTTTGACAAATCGAAAGTGCAATGCTTTCATTTTCATGAGGTGGGCCATTTCGCTACAAATTGTCCACTGAAGAAATCCAAGAAGGGATCCTTGGAAGGATCAGAAGGTGAGGCATTGGCCTCACAGTTCGAGTTGGATTTCACCCTCTTCGCATGCATGGTTTCATCCATGTTGGGATGTCGTTGGTTTCTTGATAGTGGAGCTTCTTTCCACATGACCAAAGATAAGATTTTGTTCAGTACCTTGGAGGAGAAAGATCTCTAGATACTCATAGCGACGGGTAATGATGAAAAGTATAGTGTCTCAGGTGTAGGCACAATTGTTTTTAAGAGGGAGCCTGGAGCTTGCATTACCTTGACCGATGTCAAGTATGTACTAGGACTGAGGAAAAATTTGGTGTCGATCGCAATGCTGGAAGACAAAGGCTATGATATAGTCTTCAGTAAGGGAAAGGTTTTCCTTCGACACATCACCACGAGACAGGTGAAGCAGATTAGTTTACGAGTCAAGAACCTGTATGCGCTTGAGGTACAAGATGCATGAAAAGCCTTGAGGAGCAAGGCAGAGGTTAGATACTTGGTGGTTGAGAAGGAGAGTACATTACCTCTCAACATGCAGCGCCAGAAGAAATCTCAGACAATTGTGGAGGAGGCATGATTGGTGAAGCAACTTCAGGAGGTTGTGGAGCAGCCACAACTGGGGAAGCTGAGAGGAGACATAGTGGAGGCATCCACTCATGCAGAGACCTCTAGTAGGGGAAATTTCAAGCCAAGTGGGCAGAGGGATCACATGCATCCATACCTCCAAGTCGGAGGTGGGGTGATATGGAGTGACAGTCCCAAGAAGGTTGGAATAGGGGCATGATCATTGAAGTACCCAACCTCTTTTATTAGACCTTGCTACAGGAGCCTTGATGAGGAGTAGTAGGATTGGCTGAGTGGGTAGAGACAGATGCAGATGGAGTGGCAGAGGAAGCTTCAGCATCAGAGGATGTTTCTAGCCCAACAGGGAGGTTAGTTGGGATATCAGTTACTTACTTCTCAGTAACTAAGTTGTAGTGCAATAGTGGGCAGCACGATGCAACATGATGAGAGGAGGTGTAGTGCGGATGCAGTGCTGGGAGATAGGACCAACAACAGCACGAATGCAGCAACAGGAATCAATGTGATTGATATAGTCAGAGATCAAAGTGACAGAGGCTAGAGCAGGCAGATACCTGAAGAGAACAAAGGTGCAAAGTTTTTAGTCGATAGAGGCAATAACAGTCAGAGACTTTGATGACAGAGGCATAATTCTGATTTAGGTTGGATATTTTTTTGTTTCTAGAGTTGCTGGAGCAACAACACTAGGGAGAAGTGTTGCATGCAAAATATTCCAAAGGTTCAGGATCAGGTTGGAGTTGAATGCCTTTCTTGTTGAGAGGGAGTGTTGAAAATGGCATCAAGAAATGATAAAAATAGAATTTATATAAATAGCATTGCTATAAATAGCATCTCAGATACTAGTGTTGGAAATAGCAACAAGGAATGATAAAATAGAAATGCTAAAAACAAAATTGCTATAAATAGCATTTTGGGATAGTTTCCAATTTTAGTTAGTCCCTGAACTAAAACTGAGAATTAAAATTCGAATTTGATCTTAGCAGTTGTTTGTAAAATAATTAATTAATTCACCATGAGTTAATTAGTTGTAGGAAATCAAACATAAAGTCTATGTGAAGACATGCAACAATTTATCCATTGATTGAGGAAGTTATCCCTTGATTAAGGAGATCAGGATGAGTTGTACTTTGAGTTGTAATTAGTTAGCTCAGTTATCTGAGTTAAGTCCAATTAAATTAGTTCCAAACAGTTGGAGGAACCAATTGTGAGTTCAGTCAGTTAATGCATGCATGCATGCAACTAGTGTTCTCTAGATAGCTGAATATTCTCTCATAAATAACTCATGCATGTCAGTTTAGTTAGAGACCCAGTTGAGATTAAAGGAAGGGACAATGTACTATCAGTTGGAGGAATTTTCCTATAAAGGAAACTCATCCATGCAAAAGGAATTATCTCCTTCAGGTTTGTGCAATTATTTTTGAGCCAAGTGAGTAGTGTGAGGTGGGAATTCACACTTGTGGAAGCATTGGACCCCAGGAAAAACTGCGCAAGGAAATAGGAGGCTTGGAGGGTAGAGGAGAAGGTTTGTGAGAAGCCTTTGACTGTCTATGAGCAGCAGAAGGATTGCAGAGAGAGCAGGATAGCTTGTGAGCTGATTCTTTTTGTAATATAGACTATTTTCCACTTGTATGATAATACAAAGATTGGGGTTTTAGGCTGAGGCTTTCCCTAGGATTATTCTTATGTGTTATGTGTGATTGATTTCTCCTTATCAGGTATATGTGTTCTATTGATCTTGCTCATATTCTATTAAGATTATGCAAAATTTGTTGTAGATGTAGATCTTGTATTTTTCTTTAGTATATTGCATAATCTATTGATCTATAGTGTGAATTTCTACATAGTCCAATATTGGTGAAGAGAAAAAGTATAGTGGTGGCATGTGCCACACCCTCCTATACATGGTTGGAAGAGTATCACAAGTATAGGGCTGTGACAGTTAGTATCATAACCACTTAGAGTAAGGGGCTTTGATTGAAGCAAGAATACAATAGGCAATGGTTGCAATTGGTTTTGAAGCTTGGCACTCAGTAGTTGGTCACAGTGCGACATTAGGAAGTTCGATAGGGAAAATTTGTAGGGTCGAAATTGAACGAGATAGTGTATGATATTAACATGATAAAACATAAAATTGCTGGCGGAAAATGTGGAAGAACCTCAAGATATAGGTGAATCAAACATGAATCTCAAGAAATTTTTCATGGAAAAAGTATTGAACCATATGTACAATTTTTCTTAAAAGATGGTTTTGTTGAAGGCTAAGAATGTTGAACTTAGATATGAGTTCACGAAGTTGGAAGAAGCTTATGGAAATCTCAAGGCATGATATGAGTACACTAAGTGGTAGTACGGACAAACAGAGAAGGAAATCAAGAAATTTGGAGTTGTGAAGGATAAAGGTTTGGATGAAATCTTGAAGTTGCACAAAAGTGTTGATGAGGCTCAAAATGAGATAAGCGTCTTGAAGAAGGCAGTTGGACATGGACCAAGAGACCAAAGTAATGAAAGAAACTACTCAATTCCTCACTAAGGAAGATAAGATGTGGTGGAGATGGAAGTTGGATTAGATTTCCCATGGTGATGCTAATGACATATCTACTTGGGATGATATGAAGAAAGCCTTGTGGACTCACTTTATCACACAAGATGATACTTGGGATTCAAGGGAAAATAGTAAGTATATTAAGAAGATAAGGAGTCTATAGGCATAACAAAGGGACTTTTCAAGTGCAATCTTGGAATTACCTGATATGGCGTAGAGAGACAAGGTTTTCAACTTCATTATAGGATTGAAACCTTGGGCATGCAGTGAGGTGAAGAGGCAGAAGATCAAGACTCTAGAAGAAGAATTTGTTGTGGTTGATAGATTGGTATAAAATTATGATGCAGGGACTAAAGAGAGGAAGAATAAGTCCGATAAACTGAAAGAAAAGACTACAAATGAGGAGCATTTGAGATTGAATGGTGAGCCGAAAATGAGGAAGCCTATGAAATGTTGGTTGTGCGGAGAAGACCACACGGTGAAGAATTTTCCTTCTAAACTGACAATGGAAGCAACGACACAAGCTGGTGTGAAAAGGAAGAAGGAGGAACCAATGATTGGGATGATGAAAATTCTGGGAGCCACAACGATGACGAAGGTTGTCCCAAGACGCGATCTTGAGAGGAACAAATTAGAGTATGTTGATGTGAAGGTTGGGCAAGCGGCAGGTAGGCCGCCATTGCAACATGTACCAAGTGGGTCAGGTATAACCCAATTATGTATTATGAAAAATTGAAGTCGGAGTGACTCAACTGTGTTAACAGTTGGCGGGTGTGAATCGTGGGCAGAGGTGACCTAGGTGACTTGAGGTTGCTACGTTGGACCTTCTGGCGGGTAACACCTGAACTGGTTCCATGAATGGTGGTAAGGGTGTGGGTAGATTGCTTGAGTGGTGAAGGATAGGTGTGCAAAAAATATGATGATGGGCAGAACATGAAACAACGCCATAGGTAGAGAACAAGGTGGGAAAGATGTGCACGGATGGTTTGGTAACTCAGTAGGGCATGCAAAGACAAAACATATGGGTATTTTGTAGGCACGATTTTATAAAAGAAGCATTCATGCTGAAGTGTTGTTGGCTACACAAGTGCAAAGTCTTTTTGTACAATTGAATTACATAAATATATATATTAATATTGGATAGACTCAGTTACATGGGAGATGCCCCTCCCACACATGTTTATGATTTCCGCTGTGCATATATATTGGTTATATGGTTAATTGAAGAAATTTATATCCATTGATTTGATAACACTTGAAGATAAAATTGGCTAAGTGTTGGTTTAGGTGTAGTCCAAGTTATATATGGCGTATATGGCGTAGAGAGACAAGGTTTTCAACTTCATTATAGGATTGAAACCTTGGGCATGCAATGAGGTGAAGAGGCAGAAGATCAAGACTCTAGAAGAAGAATTTGATGCGGTTGATAGACTGGTATAACATTATGATGAAGGGACTAAAGAGAAGAAGAATAATTTCGATAAACTGAAAGAAAAGACTACAAAGGAGGAGCATTCGAGATTGAGTGGCAAGCCGAAAATGAGGAAGCTTATGAAATGTTGGTTGTGTGGAGAAGACCACATGGTGAAGAATTTTCCTTCTAAACCAACGATGGAAGCAACAACACAAGCCGATGTGGAAAGGAAGAAGGAGGAACCAACGACTGGGATGAGGCAGTTTTTGGTAGTTGCAGCAACGACGAAGGCTGTCCCAAGGCGCGATCCTGAGAGGAACAAATTAGAGTATGTTGACATGAAGGTTGAGCAAGCTGTAGGTAGGCCGCCGCTATAACGTGTACCGGGTGGGTCAGGTATAACATGACTGTGTATTATGCAGAATTGAGGTTGGAGTGACTCGACTGTTTTAACAGTTGGGTAGTGTGAACCGTGGGTGGAGGTGACCCGAGGTTGCTACTTTGGATCTTCGGGCAGGTAACACCCGAATTGTAGTGCAGTGAATGGGTTCCATGAATGGTGGTAAGGGTGTGGGCAGAGTGCCTGAGTGGTGAACGATAGGTGTGCAAAAAATACGATGATGGGAAGAACGTGCAACAACGTCGTCGGTAGATAACAAGGTGGGAACGATGTGCACGGATGGTTCAGTAACTCAGTAGGGCATGCATAGACAAAACAAATGGGTATTTTGTAGGCATGATTTTATAAAAGAAGCATGCAGGTTGAAGTGTTGTTGGCTACACAAGTGAAAAGTATTTTTGTACAATTGAATTACATAGATATATATATTAATATTGGATAGACTCAATTACAAGGGAGTTGCCCCTCCCACATATTTTTATGATTTTCGATGTGCATATATATTTGTTATATCATTAATTGAAGAAGTTTATTTCCATTGCTTTGATAACACTTGAAGATAAAATTGGCTAAGTGTTGGTTTAGGCGTAGTTCAGTATTGGTGAAAAGAAAAAGTATAGTGGTGGCAGGTGTTGCAACCTCCTATACGTGGTTGGAAGAGTATCACAAGGATAGGGTTGTGAAACTTAGTATCAAATCCACTTACAGAAAGGGGCTTTGATTGAAGCAATAATACAACAGGAAATGGTTGTAATTGGTATTGAAGATTGGCACTGGGTAGTTGGTCACAGTGCGACATTAAGAAGTTCGATAGGGAAAAATTGTAGGGTTGAAGTTGAATGAGATAGTGTATGGTATTAACATGATAAAAAATAAAACTGATGGTGGAAAATGTGGAAGAACCTCAAGTTATAGGTGAATCGAATATGAATCCTGAGACATTTTTCATGGACAATGTATTGGACCATATGGGTGAGTTTTCTTCAGAGATGGCTTTGTTGAAGGCTGAGAATGTTGAACTTAGATGTGGGTTCACAAAGTTTGAAGAAGCTTATGGAAATATCAAGGTATGATATGAGTACACTAAGTGGAAGTATGGACAAATAAAGAAGGAAGTCAAGAAATTTGGAGCTACGAAGGATTAAGGTTTGGATGAAATATTGAAGTTGCTGAAAAGTCTTGATGAGGCTCGAAATGAGATAACCATCTTGAAGAAGGTAGTTGGCCAGGGACCAGTTGGAGGGACTGCTCATGTGAAAGTCAAGGAACTTGATCCTTATGATGGGATGAGGAGTGCAAAGGCACTTGGAAATTTCTTATGGGATATGGAGCCATACTTGGAGTGCTTGGGGCTACTTGATGAAGAGACCAAAGTCATGGAAACAACTGATCAATTCCTCACTAAGGAAGCTAAGATGTGGTGGAAACAAAGTTCAATTAGATTGCCCATGGTGATGCTAATGACATATCTACTTGGGATGATATGAAGAAAGCCTTGTGGACTCACTTTATCCCAAAAGATGAGACTTGGGATGCAAGGGAAAATATTAAGTATATTAAGTAGACAGGGAGTCTACAGGCATATCAACGAGATTTTTTGAGTGCAATCTTGGAATTACTTGATATGGTGTAGAGAGACAAGGTTTTCAACTTCATTATAGGATTGAAATCTTGGGCACACAATGAGGTGAAGAGGCAAAAGATCAAGACTCTAAAAGAAGAATTTGTTGTGGTTGATAGACTAATATAACATTATGATGAAGGGACTAAAGAGAAGAAGAAGAAGTTTGATAAACTGAAAGAAAAGACTACAAAGGAGGAGTTTTCGAGATTGAGTGGCAAGCTAAAAATGAGTAAGCCTATAAAATGTTGGTTGTGTGGAGAAGACCACACGGTGAAGAATTTTCCTTCTAAATTGACGATGGAAGCAACAACACAAGCCGATGTGAAGAGGAAGAAGGAGGAACCAACGATTGGGATGATGCAGATTTTGGGAGTTACAACAACGACGAAGGCTGTCCTAAGGCGCAATCCTGAGAGGAACAAATTAGAGTATGTTTACATGAAGGTTGGGAAAGGCACTTTAATCACTATGGTAGATAATGGTGCAACTCATAACTTCATCAGAGACGAAGATGCAAGGAAATTTGGGTTGAATTTCTCACCAACCCAAGCTCTTCTTAAAGAAATGAACCCTCCACTAGATAAAGTCATTAACATTGCAAAGAATGTGTATGTGAACATTGGTGAGTGGTCTGGGAAGATCGACTTCACAATTATGAGGATGGTTGACTATGAAGCCATTTTGGGAATGTAATTTAGGGGCAATATGAGGCTATGATGGTGCCCAATATAAAGAAGTTTTACATTTATGATGGATGGGAGGATGAACCATTGGGGGTACCTACCATGGAGGCTATGTCAGTTGGGTGTAAATTGACTATGATGAAGGTGGAGGACATCAAGCAAGATAAAGAACTCTATGAGAGGTTGTTCACTACAAAGACAAACTCATGGAGCAAACACATATTATCATGACATTATCTGATAGTATCCTAGATTTGGAAGGCAGGTTAGAGGAAGTGGAAGGAAGAAGGGATGCTAGACAAGAGAAGCAAGAGGAGATTTGGGAATCATACATGCAGAGATTGGAGGAGGAAGATCTGGATAGATGGATTGAGATATTGGAGGAGGAAGATGGAGAGCCTTTGGATTTCCCATCCCCTCCCTCTTTATAGACTGACATGGGGATGAGGCTCATTGTCTTCTGCTCATGGCAATGAGTTCTCTCTATGACTTGATGAGAAGGCACTTGGGGCGAGACGGACACGATTGACATCAAAATCTGAAGACAATCATGATGATGTGAGAAACAAGCATTCTTATGGTGGTGATGTCACAGTTGGATGATTTACCCAATTAATCACCATCACAAGGGGATCCAACACATGATTTTATTACAAAGTTAGATGAGATTTGAGCACGAAGCAGGTCGTGAGTGGAGCTATCTAGGTGCCCACATATATGGATATGTATTGGCGATGGAGGTTGTTGATATGGTGTTTTCAAGGACGTCAACATTTTCAGAGTGGTGGAGGATGTCAGGGTATCATGGCCCTATCCTTGTGGTACTCTTCCAACCACGTATAGGCGGGTGTGATGCCACTATACTCTTCCTTTTCACCAATACTCAAGTATATGGACTACGCCTAAACCAACACTTAACCGATTTATCTTCAAGAGTTATCAATGCAACATAAATAAACTTCTTCAATTAACCATATAGCCAATATATATGCACAACGGAAATCATAAACACGTAAAAATATGTGGGAGGGGCAACTCCCATGTGACTGAGTCTTCCCAATATTAATATATATATTTCTGTAATTCAATTATACAAAAATACTTTAGAATCATGCAGCTAACAAACACTCGGCCTGCAAACTTCCTTTATAAGATCATGCCTACAAAATATCCTTTCTTACTATTCGTGCACACCCTACCTGTTGTGCTATAAAACAACCCCCCATTTCATAAAATTTTACTTTAGAAAACTATAATATGAAATGGGTCCCTTTTAGATTAAATTGGTATTAACCCATCACTCCTCTAAAGGTCTGGAAACAAACGAAACATTATAAAACCCTTTTTGAGTTAATAAATAATCGGTCTTATAATAAACTGAATAATTCTTTATTATTGCGATAAAGCGATCGCAAGATCGCATATCGCAATAACAAAGGATACATAACCAAGACCCATTGATTCTCCCCGATGCGAAAATTGTGAGTAACCATCGATTATCGGGAAAATAAACAACAAAAGGCCCCTCCCCTTGCTCCGATGCGATATCGCAAATCGGCAATCAGGGAATGCGATATGAATATAATGAAACTTTCCTCCTTAAAACTCCCGATGGGAGTTAAGCGATATCGCTATCGGCAATCGGGGATTCCACAATAACTTAAATAAGACTACCCAAGGCTTCCTCCGATCATCGATTGCGATAAAACCAAGCGCGACTTTTGAGAATGATTGATATGGCTTCGGTATATTATATTAATTATCACTAAAAGCCTTTTCTCTTCCCGATAGTGATTCGCTTGTGTCCAACCGCCAAAAAATCAAATCCACGCTTAAACGATTAGTCGGAAAATAAAGGATATAATGAGAATTTAAATGATTGACAGGTTTAAACAGCCAATTAATGGAGCAGTTATGCCTAAATCCCTTCAGAGATTGTATCCGCGGGA
This sequence comes from Pinus taeda, assembly GCA_000404065.3. Taxonomy (NCBI): domain Eukaryota; kingdom Viridiplantae; phylum Streptophyta; class Pinopsida; order Pinales; family Pinaceae; genus Pinus; species Pinus taeda. The sequence goes on along the minus strand of APFE030197130.1, from coordinate 13,004 downwards.
GCCTTATGATAATATTCCATTATTCAATTCCTCCATACTTGGTTTTAGCCATCTATTCTCCGCATTACGTTCATTTTATCTCTTGTGTAGAGCTTCTCCGCAGTAGAAAATTCAGACCAAATGGGGAAGAAATCTGAAATCTGGAACAACTTCAGCTTCTGCAGTAATAGGACAACATGCCACCAATCTGGGACCAAGCAAAAAGGGATTAATCTCAGATACCACATGTCTCGGCCTCGGCAGTACTACTTGGCAGAACATTTACAACTTGGTTGAAGCCGAGGAACCTCAGCAAACATCGGTACAAGCTACAGCAGGGTCAAGCCAGAAGTCTGATGCTACTCTAAAAGATTTGGCTGATTCCTACTTGCACAGGATAACAGCTCGAGAGAAAATTCTTCCATATACGGATGTGGTGAGATGGGCAATTGAAGAAATTCCAATTACAAACAGGACATTCTACACCGTTGATGGCAGAGTATTCAGTTCATTTCAGCCCAATGATTTGAGACAAATGTACCATTTTCCCGAACTAGAGAAGAAGTATAATAAAGCCTTCCTGGAGAAGTTTAGAGATGAGAATGAAACTGAGTCAGAGCCTATACGGGAATGGAGACAGAACCCGGCGAAATACAAACATGAGTCTTCGGGTAAGTACTCCATTGATTCCTTATGTTCTCCTTATTGTTATGCTGGAGTCATGATGTGTCGAATGTGGGGATTGCATGATTCTTCAAAATTTTCCATAGAGATGGTACCTTTGATGGAAGCAGCATGTAATAGTGAAATCATGGATTGGGTGACCATATTATCGGATAAGTTAGCTACAACTATTCTTGAATTCAGAAACCAATCCCGTGTTACTGATAGGTTCATCCCTCCATTTTACTTTACTGCCTACATTTTGGACACCCTCTGTTTTAATTCCGAGTTTCCTGTGTTAGGGTGGAGGTGGACTCCACAGAACCCTATGCCCATTCATATCTACCACCATAAATTATGGAAAGCTCATTATAAACACCACTTATATCAAGACTGCAATGGATTCATGCTACCTATTTACTATGCAATTTTTGATAGACCTGCCCCTATGATCTCCTCTCAGGCAGAAATTGACTTGAAAGCCTTAGGAACCTGGTTTGGAGAAGAAAAATTCACTTATGTAAGAGTTTTTGGTAGTTAGGACAGGCCTCATATCCTCCCCTTGTATATACCAGACAAACTATTAGCTCGAGAGATAGCATACTAGCTTACAACGGCATCAGCTACAAAGACTCTCAGGAATTCAAAGAAACAAGTTTGGCCTCCTTTTCCTCTAAGGTGTGGCATCTATACTCTGCATGATTATAAACATGCAGAGAAAGAGGCGGAAAAGATTAATATACTAAGTCTCGCCACTCTACCAATAGATGTTTTGATCTGAATAAAGTCGTCTATAATGTTCTAGACCATGCCAAACTCACGAAATTTGAACATAAGGAAGATGAGTTTGATGACCTGTTCTCCTCAGCCGAGTCAATATTTCAGGTGCAACAGCTAGCTAGAATGAGATACCATGATGACGGGTTAGTTGAATTTAATAAACTTAGAGAGCAGAGGTTGCAAACTCTTCCTCTAGATTTATTAGCCACTGCCCCGATGATACAATCAAGCGAGCCTGAGCAACAGCTTACCAACGAACTTCCTGCTACATCAGAAATCTTTGAAGAAGTCGAAAGAAGAGAATAGGAGGAACTCCGGAGGTTAGAATAGGAAGAGGCAAAGAGGAAAGAATAAGAGGAAACACAGAAGAGAGATAGAGAGGAAGTAGAAAAAGAACAGGAGAGAATACGGCAGGAGGAACAGAAAAAGCAGCAGGAGCAGAGCAGCAAGGAGGTGAGTGTCGACACTCAAATTGACCCAAGATTGCTCTAGGAATGGCAACAATTTAATTCAATTATAAGCAATATTGAGAGATAAATGGATGCCGATACATCCAAAGCGGCCGATACACAGGATACAACATCAAAAGAGGTTCCAAGCAAAGGAACCAACAGTCTACCCCTGACTACAGTAGTAGAAATAATTCCCAAAGATCCTTCGGATCAAATTATATTGCAGGTGGAGGACATTCCTCCATTGGATGTTTTCTATAGCCCAAAACACAGGGCTGTAATAAAGCGACAACGGAAAAGGAGAAGGATTGATCAACCTTCTCTGTTCCCTGAACAAACAATAACAGCCAATGTGGTGTGGAAGGAAGAATTCAACCCCTCTGATGATCTGATGAAGTTGTCCCAATATGTTGGTGCCTATTCGGCAGCCACCATGGATAAGGCATTGGAGGTAAGCAATTTATTAAAAGAAAAGGATCAAGTGATCGCTTCACTACAAACACAACTATCGGAAGAACAACAGAAGGCATAGCAACTACAACAACAACTGTCCACGCAACAACAGTTAAATAACCAACTCAACAAACAATTGCATGAAGAGAAACAAAGGGCAGATTTGGGAGCAATTCAGAGACAAAAAGAATTATCGGAGGCATTATCAAAGTTGAAGGCAATGAATGAACAAATGGCAAAGACAAAAGATGATCAAATTTCTCAATTATCAGCTCAAGTAGAGAAGTTCAAGAGTCTTCCCCAGCCAGCCGGTTTCAGAGCAGAGGCAATACAGATTAATAAGGCATTAATAACACAAATAAGATTGTTGTGTCATGAAATTGCCTAAGTTGAACCTCTGTGCGACATAACAACATCTATAATAGACAAATCAATTGATGCCAGGAAGGATTTAGAGCAAGTCGATGACACTTTAACAGATTTTCTTACTTGGCATGACTCTAATGAGGGGCAGGCAACAAACTTGCCCAAAATGTTAGAATCCCATAAAGAAATCCTATTCATGGAGTGGCAGTCACAATTAATGAAAGCAGAGAGAGCGGTTTCTAGATGAAAATTATCTACGAATAATTTGATTGACTTGATCAACAATACTCTCTATTTATCTAACATGATTTCTCAATGTACACTAGGTAAATTATTATCAGCCAAGACATTGGAGCAGTCATGTCACCAAGAGCTAGAAAAGAATGGGAGATTGATCTCAGGAATTAAAAGTTTAACTTCGGACACCTATTGGTTGTTCCTAGTAAAACCATACAGCTAGAGAGCCGCCCTCAAATTCCTAACGGATGCAATCGGTTGTATCATTCCCGATATACACTATGCCACCTATGCTACTCAAATCAATTCTCGTCTCAGCCGCCCTCAAGAAAAGGAACCAATGCTGACAATATGCCAACTCAGGACAAAAGGAAAACAGCTATAATGATGAATCATTGCTGCCGATTACCAGATTGCTGTGGGGGAGATATTCAAGATCAGATTATACTAATTTAGTAGAATTTTAATTTTGTAGTTTGTTAGCTTAGTTTAGTATTTATAGACTCTTTCATGTATTTAGAAAGGGTCGTAAATTTTTGTATATGACTTAAACCTGAAGTTGCACTACTGTACTTCAGGCATATTCTTTTATGAAAACTGGACCAATCTTTCCAAATTTTGATAACGAATCTTTTATGTGGATGTGCACTACTGCCTTTATTTAAAAGTATTTCTGAGTCGGAAGAAGGAATTCAAATTGCGATTGACATTGGGAATGATTTGCAGCTCATATGGTACTATTATCTATGTCTGAGTTTATTCCTTTTATGCAAATTGTTGTTTGGTCATTCTTGCTATTATTGAATATGTGAATGTGTTTTAACAGTAGACTTTATACTTTCCACCATTGGATGTTTACAGTTTGCTATTCTTATAGTCATGCATGTATCAGTAATATAAAAAGATAAGTGTAACAATGTTTTATCAATTACTTCGTTCAACTATTTGAACGAAGCAATTACCATTTAAATGAATGTCTTTATTTATTAAATAGTGTCATCTATATGCCTATCAGTGAACACAGATTACTAAATGTTGCACTTAAGAATAGAAGCTTCCCGGGATAAAATAGTCATTTACGTTTTCGCTCATAGAATAAGTCCTCCATTTATTATCACTTATTAGAAAACCAATCATTCATCCACCCTCTTTTATTCATTACTGGGAAACTGGTCCCATTATATCCAGTCGGAGCTACCATCCCAAATGGAAAAGGAGCTGTATTAAGGTCTGGAACGGGTGGTTATCCTCCGATGTTGATGTAACGATTTTCAGGGAATCAAAATTTTTGGTGCTAGAAGGAGGGCCATCAACTATGAATGGCGAGTAAATCAAAACCTTCAGAACATTCATAGAGTAAATCACCCTGCACCTCACCTCGGACCTCTCGTTTGCATTCTAAAATACCAGTGTCCAAATGAGAAGAAGAGGGATCAACTACCACTGCTCAACCCCACCATACTTCAGAACGTTTAATTCTGGAGTCCCCTGAAGTTCAGTCTATCATCCAGAAACTTCAAGGCTTCTCCATATCGCCTCAGAGATTTGAAGTATCTCAAGGCAGTGAGACTTCGCAATTCCACCTACCTCATCTTCTCACCAGACATCAAAGCGAAAAACTCGGCATTGAACCAGCTGAGTTGCCTTTACCACAAAGGAAAAGGGCTAAAAAGAACACTGAAGGTTTTGGTAGTGAGACCTTTTCATCATCATCTTCCATCTCATCATCTCCAGTGCGAAGTCAAACACCCACTTCACCATTACATATTATTGTTCACCAGGGGTCATCACCTTCAACATCACAATCTTTTCAGTCTTCATTTCCACCTCCTCCCCAAACACCTGGAACACCACAGGCAATCGTTGGTACTCCCAAGATGGCCCAAAATCCATGGAACAGTCCTGGTGCAGTCACTATGCCTGCACCATTACATCCATTACCTGATTATCTTGAGAAATGGTTACCAAAGTTTAATCCAGATGCTGGAACATTAGCTAAGGAACAGATAAATAATTTCATTTTGTTAGTTAATCTGAAAGGAGTAACAGAAGAAGATGTTGTAGTTAGAATTTTCCCCTACACGTTACAAGGATCAGTTGGGTCTTGGTATTTCTCCTTGCCCTCTGGATCCATTACCGGTTGGAATACTTTTCAGGAGTAGTTTCTTACCAAATATGACGATGATAGATCCTTGGCCACACTCATTAATGACCTTTCAAATCTAAGGATTGAGTCTAGAGAACCAATTAAGGAGTTTAACTCTCGATTTAATAAACTCTTGAATAAAATCCCTACTGATTCCAAGCCAAGTGAACAAATTAGAAGCGAGTGGTACATTACAGCCTTACCTTCAAATATAGCCATTTTTGTAGATAGAGTTGGAAAACCTACATTGGCCGAAAATATGAAAGAAGCCCTTGTTGTCGAAAAACGTATAATCGCTTTGGAAAAGAAAGTTGCTCTCGAAGACAGGAAATCCAAAAAAGTGTCTTTCAAGGATGATTCAAAGAAGAAAATCACCAAAGATCCATACGATATGGAGGGTCTTCAAAAGGTCCTCAAAACAATGTCAAATGAAATGGTTGAAATTAAAAAGCAAGTAGCAGAAACTTCAACAAAGAAACCATATAGGAATTTTAAGAAACTTGAGTCAAAACCTCCAAATGTTATATCTAATGCAGATTCAGACCCTGAGGAAGAAGAAGAAGAAGAAACAATTGCACCATCCGATGAATTCGAGGGAGAGGAAGTCGTTGAATGCCATGGAATGTGGGACTTCATATTGCCTAACTCCGACACCGAAACTGAACAAGAATCTTTTCCTGTGACTACTAGGAGAAAAAGTGCCCCTGAACCTGTCAAGGCAAGTTCAAAGAAAAGGAGTGTAGGTACTAATACTACAAAGGAAAAAGTACCCACAAGGAAGCCAGCTGCAACAGTGCCTCAAAACCAACCATCATCCTCAAATATACCTTCAACATCAAAGACGTTGGTAGTATCGGATTCAATGGATTATAATATTGTTGATGATATGAAGAAAACTAAAGCAAACATCACCATGTTTGAACTCAGCAAATTAAAACATCAACATAAATTGCTTCTTAAAGAATTAAATGCAGTTCCTTCTTCACCTCTTCCTAGTGCTAAATCTGCAAATGATTCAGGACAACCACCTTCTGGTAGAGTTGAGGCTACTAATACGATTCTAATTGGAGACAGATCAAATTCCCATACCCCCCCTTTTCTCTTAACCTACGAAATCTACAATCGAAATCTACACAATTGTTTGATTGACTCAGGGGCATCATCTAATATAATGTCAGCTTCAGTTTGGTCGAAACTGAACATAGAACCCCAAAAGTCTTCAATTCACATTATGTAGTTAGATAGAACCAAAGTCCAGGTCTTAGGGGAAATAAACTCTATTACTATCAGGTTATCGGCTGATCCACGAGTGGTTCAAAGAATTGATATCTTAATTGCTGATATACCTGAGTTTTATGGCTTAATTTTGAGCAGGGATTGGTCTAAGAAGCTCCATGGGTATATTTATACCAATTGGTCTCATATGTCGCTGCCCTACAAGGGAAAGCCAAATCAAATAAAAATCAATCGGGAGAAACACATGACCCATACTGTCACAGAGTTCGAACAGGAGAATCAACCAATTGCATTTAACAATAACATTTTGGGAAACTATTCTTCTGAATCATTCTTTGGAAATTATATTGCCCAACCATATCCTTTCTCGGTAAACAATTTCACATCACAAATCGAATATTTTTCACAAACTGACAGATCAAGATGTGTTAATGTTACTGAGAATTCTGTAAATAAAATTGTTGATAATTCTTTATTTTGGTCTTTATATTTTGACGGTTCAAAATCCAGTGAAGGATCAGGAGTAGGGTGTATTTTAGTCAGCCCTGAGGGAGAAAAAACAATGCTTTCTTGTAGATTAGAATTTGAATGCACGAATAATACAGCTGAGTATGAGGCCTTGGTGCAAGGATTATATAAAGCTATCGGCCTGAAAGTTCAATATTTGAAAGTGTTTGGCGATTCAGAGATTGTCATAAAACAAGTTCGAAATACAATCCATTGTCTCTCTAATCACCTAAAACACTATCAGTCTAATGTCCAGGATCTTATATCTCATTTCTTAGCATTCAATATTTCACCTATTCCCAGATCCCAAAATGCAACAGCTGACTTGTTGGCCAATGTTGCTTCTAAACTCCTACCTTTTGAGGATTATAGCCCAGATAGATTTTCAGTAGAGTTGATTTTTAGGCCATCAATTCCTAACAATGTCACCAATTGGCGAGTGTTCAATCACGATGAAGACATCCTACATTTCTTAACTTCTGACAAGTCCTACAACGATCAGATCATCGATGAAAGCGATCATGATCTTCAGATGAAAGAAAAGCATGAGGAAAACTCAATACCAAGACCTATGGTTAAACTTGAAGATCTCTACGACATTAAAAACATGTTTAAACATGTAACCAATTCAAAACTCCAAAGTTATACCTTAAGATTTGAATTGATAAATCTCGGTACTGAGCAGAACCCTCAAAATATGAATTTAGGACTAGGACTTTCTGTGGAATAAAGGATAGCATTTATTATATTATTAAGGAAAAATAAACATGTCTTTTCATAGAATTATGATGATTTAAAAACAAATGATACATCAATCATCCATCATACCATTCCAATGCTTTCTGAACAAAAATCGGTTCAATAAAAATTGAGGAAAATACATCCAAACTTAGAAAGCCAGATAAAATAAGAACTCAATAAACACTTGAAAGCAATGATTATTTTCCTGTTCGGCACTCAAACTGGGTCTCCAATATGGTGCCTGTTAGGAAGAAAAATGGCGACATCAGGATTTGTATTTATTTAAGAAATATGAACAAGGTAAGTCAAAAAGATAATTTCCCATTACCTACCATGGAGCAGATACTCTATTCAGTAGCAGGTTCTGAGCTAATGTCATTTCTAGACGGTTTTTTAGGATACAAACAAATTCTGGTCCATCTTGATGACAGACTCAAAACTAATTTTAGAAAAAAATGGGGAACTTACGCCTATTAGAAAATGCCTTTTGGACTTATTAACGCAGGAGCTACATTCCAAAGAGCAATGGATATAGCCTTCAAAGGATTGATCAACAAAACAGTAGTTGTCTATTTAGATGATATTATTGTATTTTCTAAAAAGAGATCCAACCATTTACATGATTTGAATCAAATCTTTGAACGCTGTAGAAGATATGGTATTTCACTTAATCCCAAAAAATCCTTCTTTGCTCTAAATCAAGGAAAGCTCTTGGGCTTTATCGTTTCCAAAGATGGTATTTATATTGATCCCGACAGGATTAAAGAAATTTATGAAATCCCATTTCCTCATAACAAAAAATCCATGCAATCATTTTTAGGTCAGATCAACTTTGACAAAAGATTTGTTCCCGATTTTTCTCATATCATTTTACCATTACAAACCATGATTAAGAAAAATTCAGTGTTTAGATGGGGGTCTGTGGAAAAGGAAGCATTTGATTTAATCAAACAATCAATAATCAATGCCCCAGCCTTAAACACTCCTAATTTTTCTAATCATTTCACATTGTACACTATTGCGTCCTATTCATCTTATGCAGCGGTACTCACTCAGATTAATGATCACAACTTAGAAGCACCGATTTCATTTTTTTGTTCAAATTTTCAGGGTGCAGAACTAAATTACTCTGAAGTTGAAAAACAAGCCTTTGCTATGTATAAAGCCATCAAACACTATAGGCCCTTCCTTCTAAAAGCCCATACAAAAGTTATAGTTCCTTTTTCTACAGTAAGGCAATTACTGATCCAGAGGGAATTAGGTGAAAAAAGGGCGAATTAGGTTACAACACTTCAAGAATATGACTTGGAAATCAAGCCAGCAAAGATTGTTAGAGGCCAAGGTTTTTGTAGGTTATTAGCAGGAGCATCCAACATTCCGGAATCAGGTGATACAGATCACAGTGAAGAAATCAACCAGATAAGTATTACCAATTCTGAATCTCAATATGCAGATTTAATCTTTTATTTGAAAAATGGACATGCACCTCCTAATATTTCTTATAAAAACAAACGGTCCATTAGATTAAAGGCAAAAAAACTTTGTAATCATTGATGATGTGCTTTTTAGGCAAAACTATGATTCAGTTTTATTAAGATGCCTGGAAAAACCTGAAGCGCAAAAGGTTTTGCAAGAGCTACACGATGGACCAACCAGAGGACATTTTGGAGCTGACACAACAGCTCACAAAATCATTCATGCTGGATATTACTGGCCCACCTTATTCAGAGATACCCATGAATATGTAAGGAAATGCCGAAGTTGTCAAATCTCCAGTGGAAGACAAAGGAAACCAACTTTCCCTTTGCAACTAGTCAACATTGATCAGCCTTTTGAACAATGGGGATTAGATATCATTGGGGAAATAACTCCACAATCCTCCAAACAACATAAGTATATCCTTACTGCTACTGATTACTTTACTAAGTGGGTTGAAGCAATTCC